>JBBPNA010000493.1:0-19368 GCA_038090555.1 Boletus subcaerulescens | reverse complement strand
AGTTGGCCTTGACGCTCTTCCGCGTCCTGTCGATGAATTGCTTGCGGGCGGCCTTGTGCAGCTTGTTACGACGCTCGACGTCTTCCTCGTCGTATCCCTCGCTGTCGTACCCCATGTCCATCATGACGTTGCGAATGTGCTGGTCGGCCTTGGAACGGACGATGTAGGTGGGAATGTTGAAGCGTCTCGCGTTGACGAGAATCGCAATGTCCGTCATGGTGAACCGGTTGTCAAAGAGGACGATGATACAGTCAAAGACGTAGAGACCCTGGTCGTTGAAGTACTGCCAATCGCGACATTTGAGGGTACCCGCACCAGGGATATCGTACCAAACGTATGGGTTCCCGGGGTTGGCGTCTGGGTATCGGGTCATCTGCAATGTCGTCTCCGTGACGCCTACAGCTGCAGCACCCCCGTCTCGGCTGCGCAGACCGCGGAACGCGTTCACGAGGGAGGACTTGCCACTCCCAGAGACGCCGGCGATAGCGAAATGGAAACAGTCTTCCTTGTACTGGATGCGCCGTTTGGCGGCGGCGACTTCTTCGGGAGATGGCGTCACGACTGGCTGAATGCCCTCCTTCAAGCGCTTTTCGGCGTCCTCCTTTGCCTCCATGGCCTTCTTGGTCTCGTCTGCTGCAGCGCGGGCTACCTCTTCAGCTAGAGCCTTGCCAGCCTCGGCCTCGCGACGCTGTTCATCCGCAACCTTTTGCGCCGTCTCCGCCTCTTCCCTCACAGCCTGCATTGCCTTCTCCGCATCCTCGCGCAATTTTTGAGACCGTTCACGTTCTTCCTTGGCCTCCCGCGCCAATTTTTCACCCTCTTCCTTGGCAGCCTTTATCGCCTGCTGCGCAAGGTCCTCCGCGCGCTGTGCAGCCTTACCCGCCTCCACTATCTGCGTCTCCATCCGCTGCTTCTCCGCCGCCGCCTGCGCGGCAGCCTTGTCCGCTTTTTCCTGGGCCGCGAGAGCTTGTTTGCGATCTTTCTCGGCTTGGTCTTTGAGCGTTTGCGCGAGGTCTTTGGCGTCCTGGGCGGATTTCTCAGCTCGTTTTTGGGCGTCTTCGGCTTGTTGGCGGGCTTGGATGTCTGCGAGTGTGGGGTTGTCTCGCTCCGGGCGACCGCCGAACAAGCCTGATAACCATTGTCCCATGGTGCGTCGTCGGTAGATGAGCAAAAGTGGTCTAAAGGTGGATAGAGACTCGTCTGTGATGCGATAGTGCGAGTTAGGGTGGGGCCTCTCGAGGGGGTGGAGCAAGGGTATTTAATTGACCGCGAGGCGTGGTGACGGTTACCCTGGGCCCAACCAAGTCCTCGCGGTCTTATCCGAGTGCTTCTGGTGTGGTGTGCTAGAAGGTTTGCGTTTACCTCATGCCGTGCCCTGGGGCTTGGAGAAAGAGCGCGTTCATGCGGATGAACCGATGATGACTCGCTGGGTCGGAGCGGATCTGAGCGTGTTGACACAGGAATGAGGCTGATGATCGATGGGAATTGTGATGTGACTTTGAAAGTGGGGTTTTTAATCGATCTGCGGTGAACGAAAGGGGCAGGACGGGGATCAAACCCTTCACGTTACAGGAATGGAGCCAAACTTCAAGGTTTCCGGGTATTCGCGTCTTCAGAGCCCAATCCCAAAGAATTCTATTACACAGCTTACACATGTCACAACATACACACCTGCCTGAGCGTAACATACACGCGCTATTCATTCAGAATTCTCCCTCTCTTGAAGCTGTCTTTCAGAGATGCGTGGTTGCGCTAGGACCTAGAACAGACCCGAGCCATTGTAGGATCGCCTCGGTTACTGTCTGGGATGCCTCTACCATGACCCAGTGGCCAATGCCGGATAGTGGCACAACTTTAAGCTGATCTATAAATTTGAGGGAGTTTTGAACGGCCACAGGTGGGCAGGTGACGTCTTCTGTCCCGTGTATGAAAAGCACCGGGAGATCGCTGCGAAGGTTTGAGGGCAACGATGCATCTGGGGCGACGAGTCAGGTCGATCGTATGATGGGGGTTTTATCACCTACCTCTTTCTTCTTCAAATCGATACTTGGTCGTACGGTAATAAGATAGCGGGCCGATTATGCCCCTTTGATAATTTGAGACATAATACGCGAGTTCCTGAGGTTGCAAGTCACAAAGGGACAATCTGGAACAGGGACAAAAAATCACCTTGTCATCCACAATATATCCGTCGGGCTCTGTTCCACCGAGCAAGTGCCTTTGAAGTTCGCCCATGCGAAACAACGAGATTGGATCGTTGTGTAGCTTGAACACAAGTCGGAAGAATAAAGGCAACTCGAAGACTCGTTAACATCATGCAGACGATTCAAAAGGGTGAGTGCTCACTCGAGCCTCGATATCGGTGGTAGATTGCTCGGAGGCAAAGTACACCTGATAACCAAAGAATGGGTAACGGTCGGCCATGTCATGCACCGACACGTGTTGCATGAACGGTGGGGTATATGGTGCAGACAATCTACGTTTTTAAGCATGGTTCATGTTGATCAAGTGGAAAGCGTACATAGCCAATGCAATCAATCTCTCGGGATGCCACAATGCGAACCTACCGGCTGTGAACGAGCCCCAATCATGGCCAATGACAACCTGGACGATACTTAGCACTCGACAAAGCAAGAGGAATTGCTACAAACGGCCTTTCGAACGCCTAGGTGGTCGAGGAGTGCAGCGAGGTCGTCGCAAAGTCGTTTCGTGGAGTAAGCGGATGCTTCCAAGGGCATATCCGTCTTTCCGTACCCCAACATGTCTGGTACTACGACTCGGTATCCCTCTGCAACCCAAGGACGTATCTGATGTCGCCAACCATACCACAAGTCGGGAAAGCCATGGAGACAAAGCAACGTTGTACTGCGGTCATTGTGCTTCGGTCGCTGATCTACATAGTGATACGTCCTGCCTGTTGAGAGGCACGTCTGGTAGTGGCTGAGACCGACTTCTGGTTCCATCTTGACTCGGTCTGAGCAGAAGGGGGGTGCACTGCCTCCGCCGGTGCCGTGGTCACGGCAAAGTCCGCAGTCTCTCCTTGTCGCTCCTCCACGCTGCCTCGCTGACCCTCCGCTTTGTGCCACGACGTTGTTAAATCCCGTTTACCTGCCAACCATCCCTTATCCTTAGCCGAGATCACAGTCTCCTTAATAACTCGCATTTTTCACGACTTTTCACCGTTGCTTTTTTCTCGCTTGATCTGACTCACAGATTCGAGTCCTGACCGCTCATATCACCCTAATACACAGGTATGGCCTCCTTGTGCCTTTATCATCAGTCTCACTCATATTCGCTTCTTGTTTCTAGCCCTCACCATGCCTTCTGCTACTTCTTCCACCTCCCGCACAGATACACAGCATGCACAGACGACATCACACCCTCTACCGCCACCCAGGAAAACCCGCACCGTGAGACGTAGGGGGAGGGGCAGGAATGATTTCGGAAGCGACGATGAGCTCGTGCGAGAGGTCGGGACAGACTCCGAGTCCGATGACGACGACCACTCCGACGACGACTCGTCCACTGATTCCGACACCGAACCCGTCTCCGAAGATATCCTATCCGCCACCCACTCACGCATACTCACCCCAAACACGACTCAGAGCTCTGCGGATGTTCCATCACTCAACGGCTCTGCGTCCAAGCCATCCCAGGGCGTAGATGGTCCGCGCGCTCCCTTTTTTAGCGACGCTGGGAATTGGTCCGAGATGGTTGCAGAGGAGAATGCCCATGGCCCCGCTGATCTTCCCGTCATTGAATTCGCAGACTTTACTGGTCCACCAATTGACCAGCGGTCTAAGCCCACTCCCCAACGAAAACCCTCGAAACCGTCCAAGCGCCCACCTGTCAAACGTGCCGCCTCGGCGCCTACCGTTACGGTTGACCGTCCTGCTGTGCACTCTCCACCTGCGTCTGAGCAGCTAGAGGAGTCTCAACCCGAGCCTACCTCTGACCAGCCCATTGCCTCGACGTCGAGACAGTCGTCCCGCGCTGGCTTCAGACGTCCTCCTGGCCAGTCCGCTCGTCAGGCGTATCAGCAACGACTCGAGTCCGATCCATCGTATGTTCCCACCGTCGGTGGATTCTGGGGTCATGACGATCGTCTACTGGACAAGGACCTGAGGAGTCTCAGTGGATGGTGGCGAGGTCGATGGCAGGGCCGGGGACGCGGGAGAGGATTTGGGTTCATTCGTGGGAGAGGCAGAGGCGGGAACTTTGCTCCTCCAGCTCCAGCGCTACAAGCCAGTCGATCAGAAGATGGCTTGACTACGCAAGAGAAACCGGCCGTCGAGCTGCCTCCTGTTGAGCAGCCGTGGACGCACGATGGCTTTGAAGAAATGAAGAAGCGAGATGAAAAGAGGCGTGAGGCACAGCAACAGCCAACAGCAAGACCTACCCGAGGCTTTGCCCCTTTCCGTGGGAGAGGTGGGTTTATTACAGGACGTGGACGGGGTGGTACGGTCCGAGGTGGAGGTGTCCCTTCTCCATCTTCGAGATCGACCGCCACTGCTACCGCTGCCTCTGTACCAGGAAAAATCTGGTATGCTATGAAGCCCGAATACCCCTGGACGAAGCACCTCGAAACGTCCCTTTTCCACGACACTGGGCCCAAACCCCGCCCTGGCAACAGTTCAACGTATCGAGTGAAGCTGCCGAACGTAGAGGCGCAAATTGTCCGTGGGTCACCGCGAGCTGCCGAGCGTCCGAAATCGTTACCCCCCTCAGAGCCACAGGGTTCAGAGGACGGCGAGAAGAACATCGTTGTGCGCTTGCCAAAGTGGGCTGCCAAGGAGAAGGTGGTACAGCCGGGCCCGGTCTCCGTGGCCACAGCCGAGGCACATCGTATCGAAGATTTCTTCACTGTGAGACCGGGGCTTGTTCCTCCCCGTGCACCGATAGTCGACGTCAAACTCCCGCCTACTTCAGCAACAGTTGAAAGCTCTGAAGTCTCATCGACCGCCGGTCCGTCTCAGCAGCCAGCGGAGTCGTCAGCTGCTTTACCTAGCCCTGCTTTACTGCCAGCACAGGAGCAACCTACCCAGTCTGCTCCAGCAGTCGTTGACGGCGTACTCCACGGACACCAAGACACTGCAGCGCCCACACTCTTGAAGGCAGATACTCCCCACGCGCCTGATGCGCAGGAGGTTCCTGGCAGCCGGCGTACTCTTCCACCTGTTCCTCCACCACTTCAGACCGTTTTCACCCCTCCGCAATCCTCGCCTTACAGCTCGCCATATGGTTATGGCTCACCTCTGCCACCCGGCATCGCCATTAGCCAACACGGCATGGCATATGAAGTAGCGACCGGGCGCCCCGTGTATCTTTCTGCTCCTATTTATACACCACGTCCTCTGGCCCACGGCATGATGACGCCGCCAGGCGTGCCATTCGTACCTGGACACATGCACCATCATTCCACTGGTTCTCCAGACTTCTTGTCTGCACCACATACCCCTCCGCTCAATGGATTCATCGATCCGACCACTGGCAGCCCGATATTTGCGTTCCCTCGACAAAGCTCACGTGTTGAGATCCGGGCTCCTTCAACACAACTCGAGACGAAGACGACCAAGTCGCAGCGACGACCATCTAGCCTGAGGACAAGCGCTGCTGCATATGAACCCTCCCAATCCCCGAGCCCTGTCAACGAAGCGCAATTGTCTGCGCCTCGGACAGAGCACTACCCGTCGCACAATACTTCGGAAGTGCAGGGTGACGCCAGTGCCACGTCGGAACCACACATGGATCCTGCCATGTACAACTACACGGCGTACCCGCAACCTTACTACTACCCGGATCAGTACGGATACTCTCAATACTATGACATGCCGCAGATGCCACGGTATGAGATGTATCAGGCTGATCCGCAGGCGTCTCAGTCTGTATATTACTGAGTGGACGTTACTTGTGACGACTCGCACTTTTAGGTTGTTGATTTCTTCTACTTTCTCTTTCTTTTTGGTTCATTTTAGTCTTGGGGTACATACACTGCTATCCGCTGCTTCCCTCTCCCCGTGCTCATGATGATTTTGCTACAGTGACGTTTTGTTCGTACTACAGACTTGCATTCCGCGCTCGCATTCTATGCATACATACATATTGTTGATAGTCCCCCTATGCATTTTGTTCTCTTATGTCTTGCTACACTTTTGTCTCTTCTTGCGTTTTGTGAATACATCATGTAGAGTCGCTTAGTCAGCCTAGCTCATGTGGAGGGCACGGACCCGGGACGGATGGCAAGACACTCTGCTTCCAACCACCACCGAGCACAACCTCTGCAATCCCATTTTGCAGGAAAAATCCGCTGTCATACTTCTGATAGCTAGTCGAACCAGACCTCACATTCATTAAAGTTTGAGCGGTCAGATCCGCTCACCGCTCGCTCCAAAGTCCCTCACACAACTTGTCTTGCCAACATGGCATATTCACAACCATTCCCTCTCGCTGCAAATGTGCAGAAAGTCCAACAACCTACCTACGGCCCAGATTTAGCCGTTCGTCTCATCTGTCCGGATTGCAGAGATCCTAATCCCAACGTCGTCGAGGAGTTTGGGAGTGGGGATCTCGTGTGTGGGGGCTGCGGTCTCGTGCTGGGCGACCGTATAGTGGACACTAGGAGCGAGTGGAGGGTAAGTTTGCTTTCAGGCTCTTTTGCTTTTGTTTTTTTATACGGCGCTGCATACGATGGTTGTCTCGTTTTTATTCTATAGACGTTTGCCAACGACGAAGGCGATGACCCTTCTCGTGTTGGTGCTGCGTCAGATCCTCTCTTCGAGGGCATGGAACAACTCGATACCGTGATCGGTTTCCGGGACGGTGGGTCGGGTGCCGCACGTGAGCTGCAGCGTGCCGCCTCCCGCTCGCAAAATTCCCGCTCTGAACGCAACCTCCACACTGCGTTCCGCGACATTGGCGGCTGGTGCGACCAGTTCTCGTTGCCCAAGACGATTAGCGATATCGCCAAGCAGCTCTACAAGCGATCGGACGAGGAAAAACTGTTGCGTGGAAAACCCCTCGAAGCCGTTATTGCGGCATGCATCTTTATCGCGTGTCGACAGGCGCGGGTGCCGAGGACGTTTAGAGAGATTTGCAACTTGACACACGTGTCCAAGAAGACGCTCGGACAGTGTTACAAGGTACTCGAACAGGCGTTCAATCTTGCGCCTGGCGCGACGGCGCAGGGCAGCAATGCGAGCAATCCGTCGACGGGGCCGGAGAAGCTGCTCGTGCGGTACTGCAATCATCTCGATTTGCCGGTCAGCGTGCAGTCGATTTGTTCGGACATCATTGTTGCTGCACGGGAGCATGGGATTGCGGATGGGAGGAGTCCCGTGTCGATTGCGGGTGGTGCGATTTATTTTACGTGTTTGTTGATGGGGCAGGACAGGTCTGCACGGCGGATTGGAGAGGTGGCGGGTGTCAGTGAGGGGACGATCAAGCTGGTGTATAAGCTTTACTACATTGACCGGGACAAGTTGGTCAAGGAGGAGTGGGTGAAGGACGGCAAGGCCAACATGGATAGCCTGCCTGCAGAAAGGTAGATTGATCCCGAGTGTCATACTGTACCATGCTTTTTGTATGTACCCTTTGTATGTACGCTAACATTGGTATGAACTCGAAAACACTTGAACCTTTTTTTTTCTCTCTCCAATAATCTAAGCGAGACACGTTATCGTTTGCCTCGTTTGCCTTTGGATTTGCCAGCTTGAGCTGTTTCTCGGCCCAAGGCAACGCCACCCTTGCCTTTACTGACCGTCCTTATCGCTTTCCGAACGTTGAGTACATCGTCACCCTTGTCTTTCCGAGTCCGTTTCGCCTCGCCCTCCAATGTCGACAAGAGAGCAAGCGACGTCTGTTTCTCCTGCTCCACAGATGCCTCCGCAGGGTCAAACTACACAAGTCCAATTCAGCACACGCAAACACCACACCAAGGGGTCAAACGGTACCTTTCGCTTGACACCCCGCATCTTTTTATCCCCCTCGAGTTGTTTATCAAATTTGCCCATACTCCCCGTGCTGATTCGAGTCGAGGCGAGGGTGCGGTCAATGTCGGCGTGGCGCTGTGTGCGTGCCTCGCGTGTGGCTTGGGCTTCTTCGGCAAGGGCGAGGTTTTGAAGGCGTTGGCGTTCGTTTTTGGCGACGCGGGCTTTACGTGCTGTCTTGGCTTGTTGGCTTGGGTCGTCGTCGACGGCTTTTGTGGGATTCGTGTTCAGCAGAAGAAAGCGAAAAAAAAAATAGAAAAAGAGAAACCCACCCGCATTCGCCTTGACTTCATGTATCCACTGCCCTTCTTGCTCCTTGTTCTTCCCGTCCCGTCCCCACCGCGCGACCCACGCTTGTTTTTCCTCGTCCCATACCTTGCGCTCGCGCCGTACTTTCTGGATACCTTTGGCAGCTGCGAAACGTTCCCATTTCGTGGGCGGTTTTGAGACAGGGAGGTGTTTGGCGCGCGGGAGGGGGGTCGTGGGTGAGGGGAGCTGGACGAGCGGGCCGTCTTGGGAGGGGTGGATCGGGAGGGCGTACAAGGCTGCGAGGAGCGCTTGGATACCGTCACGAGCGGTCGATTGAAGGTATTCTTCGAGATTGTCGCTGTGGTGCGTGATGTGAGTGAATGAGGTGAAAGGGTAGATGGAACGTACGTGTAACTTTCTTGGTCGATCGGGTTGGGGTCTGTGACGGTGAGGAAACCGATGTCGACGTCGAGTGGTGTGTCTTTGTCGACGGTGGTGGATGGGCTGGGATGAGGATGAACGAGGCAACAGTTTGGAGAATGAGATGGGCTTACAGATTGGCTGAGTGGGACGCAAGCAGGTCGGATACGTCCATAGCGATGTCGACGATAAAGTCAAAACTCTTCAGTTCCGAAAAAGGAAAGACACACCTAGATGATCTTGGAAACAGACTCAACATGCGGATAATATTTTACGCATGGGCAATGTGAAAGACAGATCGGAACGGGAGTCGCGAACATAATTTAGTCACTACCAATACTACTACGCTACGAATATAATTCTTCACCGTCTTTTAGTCCAGAACCGTATCCTCGACCTTAAAGCAACGGCGACGTCGCTCCTTGATGACATGGAATCGACCACCCTCCCACCACCCGGTCATGTCAAACTCTCTCCACTTGCGGCGGGATTTGCTCTTGATGCATCGCGTCATGGTGACTCGACCTCGAGGTTCTGTGCGGGTGGAGAGAGCATCACAGAGAGACTGTACATCAGCAGCTTTCGGCGAATCCGCATCGTCGTCCAGCACTGGAAAAAACGTGATGTCGCAAAGCTCCAACTCCTCCAAGCCCGGCACAACTCCCCCATTATCATATTGTTCCTGGTTCATCGTGAGGCCGCAATGGGTGACACTGAGCATGGAAGCTAGGTCTGGCATGCGGCCGTCACTTAGCTTGAGGTACCGTAAATCTTCAAGGTGTTCCAATATCTCCCTCCAAAATCGTGACGAGGATGGGGGGTTGATGACATGGACACTCTGGACATTTGTCACCGGTATGGAGCAGCAAATGTCGCTTATATCGCTTGCTAATACACCGGGTGGAAGGATGATCTGGAGAGGAATGTCGCAGTCCCATTCCAAGCGGGATGCGGAAATGAGGAAATTACAGTCGCCTTCTAATGTGCTAAATGCGAGTGTCGCCCAACCGAAATCGAGGAATGCAATGACCAAGGTGCGGATTGTCAGGGTGGACAGCGCCTGATCTTCGGGCTTGCCGAGTCTTTGTGCAAGAAGCGAACATAATAGAGCATAGTCATGATGGGGAGAGCTGCCTTCAACACCGCAGTCTAGCCTGAGTTCTGTTTCCAATGGGATGTTTACGCAAGAGAGCAATGCGATAACCGTAGAGAGTGGAGCAGCGACATGGAGTCGAGAAAGATGGGGCAAATTGATTTTTTGGAAGGTGTCGAATGCTGGGCTAGAAAGAAAACCAGCGGCACTGGGAAGGGCATCTACCAGATATAGATGCATGAGATCCTGCATGCGACCGAGCGTGGCTAAGAATTTCATCGTGTTTTGCCGAAGCCGGACAGCCTGAGGAACACCACGCAAACTGAGCATTGTCAAGCCACCCAACTTGAATGAATACCATGGCACCGGGCAGTATGCCAGGTCGAGCGTACGCAGGGCCGGCGTGTCTCCACCAAAAGGTTTCCGGGTCCGAGTCCAGTGCGAAATAAAGCTGTTCGTCGAGATTTGCAGGTTTTGCAGGCGAGGAGCGCGGCATGAGAAAAGTTTGGAAAGATACCGAGAGTCAATAGCACTGTCTCCGAATGGAAGATCGATGCGGAGCTCTTGTATGCGTTCTACGTGGTTCAGTACTTTATCCAATAAGCACAGCGTCCGATGTTTGGGTACTACTTGCACGTTTAGCTTCAATGGTGCATTCTTCGATCTGGCCAGTAATTCCGCCGTCCAGCGCGGTGACGCGATGAAAAGGTAGGTCCAAAGAGAAGAGCAATTGAGGGCAGCATTGCGCCAATGACGGCTAACGTATGAAACGTTGACCCAACAAGGCGCGGTCGGAATGGGTTCACCGCTGGCCGAGCCATGATAATCGCGAGCACAACGGACGAATATGATCTCAAGGATCTCGATGGGGAGGCAATAAATGGGGCAAATGGAGGCTCTTTGCATGTGGAATAATGGCGTCTGTCGGATGATATTTTCAACGGCTGTGGTCGCCATGTCGTATGTGGCACAGGGGCTGCACTCTAGGTCGATTCGACTGCTCCAAGAGGGATCTACCAGCGAGAGTGCTTGGAGTGAGAGCAGCGTTTGCGTCGCGATAGTTGAAAACTCACAGAGTCGAGACTACCGTGACAGTGGTAACTTGTACATGAGATGTCAGTGAGTTGTTTGTACTAGTTGATCGTATCCACTGACACACTTCACGTGCAGCCCACGTCTGTTCCTAATTCCATGTCTCAATACACGAAACGCGAACTTTTAACTGACGAGCACCTTTGAAACATTGTCAGGAGAGTGGCAACTGATACTCGCGACTCGCTGAACTCGCCGACAGACTCAAAGTGCTGACGCTGGTGGTAACGTTAAACGGCCTACGGTAATAGTCCGGGTGCCTGCATTAGTCTGCTGGCAATACATTCAACAAGATCTATGAGGTAAGTGCAAAGCACGCCGGGTCGCCGGTCATCTCAAGCACACCCCCTTTTATTACGGTCCCTGCTCCCCGAACGGATGCTCGGGAAGACCCGAACCGGTGGTAAGGAAGCCCCTCTCTAACTGAATTGAAAGACCGGACCTACGCCAAAATGTATAAAGCCTGTGTCGATCACACCCACCAGCTTCCTCCCCGACTTCTCAGCCAGCCAAGACCCCACCATGACGCTATTCAACTTTCCGTTCACCCGTCTCACCCACAGATCGAAGCCTGCAGTCGCAACCAATTTGACTCTAAATTCCTGGAGCCATCAACCGTACACGCACTCAGCTCGATTTGTCCAAAAAATTGAGATGTGTACGGCCGTCTGTGCGGGCGACGACGCCTGGGGCACACCAATTGACCATGACCACCATCACACCTTGCTGCGGGTGTCCTTGGTGCCCACCGCAAACAGTCCTGATGGCTCGCAAGACACCCTCCTTATTGAACGTGTCCTTTCCACTGGCGGAGCATTCCATTCGGTGGCCCCTATAAATGAGACGCTCTCATCTGGCGGCACCCTTTTGCATCCAGGCGTTCATGATCGGGTTTGCGTCATTTATGAGGGGTCGTCTACCACAATTGCACGTGGATTAGTGGTCGAACGAACCATCACGTCTGGTGGTAGGGCCCTCAGCATCATACAATTGGCGCAGATCCTCGAGTTTGTTGGTCGAACTACCGCGGTGATCTGTGACGGTGGAGATTGTAAATTCCAGTCCCGCGCGTTTGCATTTACGTGCTTGGCTGCGATGACGCCCACCATCCCCCCCCGCAAGGCCGGCGAGGGATCGGCCTCGAGGGCCAGTTCTGGGTCGGAACCGATAGACGACTCGGTGTTTGAATTGACTGCGGAGGCGTTCCTGGCACAGGTATCGTGGCTGTTGAGAGACAGAGATGCCGCTTCGATGCAGGCAGTGAGTCACCTCTCGGTCGAAGCGATATGATACGCTCATTCTTGTCCCAGCTTGAATTGATCGGGGCGTTGAAGGAGGGGCCTCGAGGTAGAGCACGAGCGAGACTTTATCACTGAATTCGTATTAGGCGGCTTGTTTCCCGGATTTCTGGAGGGTATCGAGGGAACCATATCAGGGACTGGTGTTTCTTTATATCCATTTTTATTTATTCGTGCAGCAAGAATGGCTGGACCTGACCAAGTCCTAGTAAGAATTAACCATCTATTTTTCTTTTTCAAAGAACGCCAGTCAAGGCCGAATCCAACATTAGAATTGGCGGGAGGTCGAGTCAACAAGCCTAACTAGGAACAACGTCATGATTGCTCCGTAGCACACGACCCGATCGTATCAACGTCGTGCCAGTGGGTGGACTTGACTCGACGCGCTTCTGGAGTCTGAAAGCCACAAGATGGACCGTCCCACTCGATCTTTGGGTCTACGGTCAGGATGTCAAAAGGATCTTTCCTGTCGATATGAAGACCATCGGAGCTCTCAAAAAAGTCATAAAGTATAAAAAATTCAAAAGCTTCCGCGACGTGGAGGCAGATAGTCTCGACCTCTACTTTATCCCTGCCGATAGTGAACCCATCGAAGACAAGCTCGGGCAGATCCAGTTAGATACGCTGGAATGCCTCAAACCACGAACCGAAATGTCCAGAGGGTCTCATCTCTGAAGATCTGGTATCTGATCTGTTTTGGCTACGTAGGTACAGAAAGAATATACACTTGCTCGAATGTGATATGGTTCGAGTGTCTTCATCATTCCATCGTTATTAAGTGACCTTATGCTTCTCGACTACACAATAGCGACCATTCTTCCAACTTCCAACCGTGTTGAAGCGTTTCTCCTGGACCGACTTGCCCCTCCTGATACGTTCAATGCATTGAGTTATAGTGAGTTGACCACTAGATCCTTTGCGGGTGGCGAGAGCATCGCAGAGAGCTTGCACATCGACAGGACACTTATCCTTTTGTCCTCTTCCAAAAGAAAATGTCATCGAGCTCCAACTCCTCCAAAGCTGGTGCAAGCATCCGATCTGGACTTCGATTAGTGTGTCCACCTTGACCCTCTGCGCCTTCAGAAGTGGTGATATCTGTGAGGGAGAGCACGGGCGCAAGATCTGGCAGGTCGCCAGAGCTCAGCTTGAGGTACCGTAGATCCTGAAGATGTCCCAACGCACTCCTCCAAATGGCAGGCAAGACTGGGGGATTGATGACATGAAGACTTTGAACATCCATCAGGGGGACGAAGGAAGAGATGTCGCCCAGGATGCAATCCAAACCACTTCTCGTATCTGACATAAACAAACGAGCTCTGATTTTGAGAGGAGTGTTGCAACCCCAGTCCTGTTGTAACATGAGGTCGAAAGAATCGCAATCACGTTCCAATGAGCTGAACGTGAGTATCTCCCTGTAGCCTATAAGGTCGATGACCAATGAACGAAATGTTGGACTTGACAGCGCCTGAGATGTTGACGTGCTGAATCTTTGTGTAAGAACCGAAAAGAGTGAGGCATAATCATGAAGGGATACACCATCTTCGAAACCGCAGTCTAGCCTGACCTCGGTTTTCATTGGGATATTTATGCAAGCTAGGAATGCGATCACCGTTGAAAGTGGAGCAACAATTAAGAGGCGAGAGAGACGGGGTAGATTGGTTTTCTGGAAGGAATGGAACTCCGGGCTGAAGAGGAAACCAGCAGTGCTAGCAAAGGCATCATTAAGGTATAGATGCCTCAGATCTTGCATGCAGCTTAACGTAGCCAAGAACTCTACCATGTTCTGCTGAAACTGAGAAGGAACACAGCGGAGATTGAGAGTTGTCAAACCATTCAGCGTGAATGAATACCATGGCACTGGACAATATGAAAGCTCGAGGGTACGGAGCGCTGGTGTGTCTCCGTCGAAGAGTGTTGAGAACTGCTGAGGGGGCTCGTTCTGGAACCTGACCGAGATCTTTAGGTTTTGCAGGCGAGGAGCAGGCGAGGAAAGAAAGTTGTCTTTAAACATGTGCGGAAGGTTGAGGTGGAGCTCTTGGATACGTTCTAAGTGGTTCATCACTCGTCTCACAAAGCACAACCCTGCGCCTCTACCTTCAGCGTGTAGCTTTAATGATGCTTGCTTCGACCTGGCCAATAACTCCTCTGTCCAGCGTGGGGACGTGATAAAAAGGTAGCTCCAAAGAGTTGCACAATTCAGAGCCACATCGCGCCAATGGCGGCAAACGTACGAGATATTGACCCAATCGGGCGCAGTCCGAGTGGGATAACCGATGCGGGTGCTATGATAATCACGAGCGGAGATGATGAATATGGCTGCCAGAGTCTCGGTTGGGAGGCGAGAAATGGGCAAAAAGGAATTTCTTTGGGTTTTCAGGTCACATAATGTCAATGAGCCTATTTGTTTAGCGATCTCTTCATCGACACGGCAGGCTTGGGCTGCGACTGCCATGTCGGGTATCGGCATAGATGAAGCTGTAACTATCGGTGCTGTTGCTGAAGCTCACTGGTGAGCAAACCGAATGTTACAACAATAGAGACTTGCCAGGGGGTCTAATCGCTCCATTGGTGGCAGTTGGATGAAAGCACGACGGGTTCATGATGCCAAATATCCCATAACAGTGCGCTCACTGGCATTAGTTCATGATGACCAGTTCTACTATCTGACAGCCATTCCGGAATCCCATGATGCACTACTGCTTCTTAGCAACACGTATTGAATTTGCTGTAGTGCTGTGGAAACAAGAATAGACTTAAAATCACCTCAAAAATTAGTATGTCCTTCGCTGCACACTCTTTCCTGGTCTAACCAACAGTGGTCAGCAAATTGGACATCGAAGAGGAACGTCCACAACTGGAATCGGAAATGACTGATACGTTGGTTGTGAGTTTCGAGACCTACTAGTACCTGCTACTTTGCCAACTGACTTGTCCTGCAGGACGACATTCAGACTCCCGACACTTCTAACCCGCACTACGAGTGTGTGGGGCAGGAGAGAGGCAAGGAGGAAGTCCCTGTACCCGGAGACCGGCCACCGCATTCACTCTCTTCATCATGTTCAACGCCTACGGAAGAGAAGGAAGAAATGGTGATAACACGTACGGAAGTCAGTTCTCTGCACGATTGCAAAATTGCTAATGACAAGGTAGATATCCGAGCGACAGACATTGCCCTTGGCCTTCGACGCGTTCCCTACGTTATGGTGCATCACAGACTGGCCTTGAATGGAGAACCGAAAATAAGCGTCTCCATCCGACAGATCGCATTGTGAGTTACCCCTTCTCCAATCCAGGTTAGTGCTCATAAACGCCGCAGACCGTCAGATTCGTCGACCATCATTTGCTTGAGGTCTCTGTATCTTTCCAATTCCAACCAATGTTAGGTACTGGGGAGCGGCTGCGACAGTTGACGATCACCGTGGAACAACTATTGGACTGCCGTGCAGTTGATGTTCGTGAGTAGGACCCAGCTTTGCACAACGGTCTGGCTCCTTACGCCATGGCAGCGTTTCCTTTTTTTACAAGCGACGGGGACGTTGTATCCCTGTGTTCATCCATTTTTGTAACTGTGAGACGGCCCAAGTGCCAGGAAAGTCCATCAGCGCGCAGACTTGGTCCTCGCTGCGTAAGTAGTCAATCAGCACGAACCTCATTAATCTGTGTGCGTCCATAGTCAATCACAGAACCCCGAGGCAGATGCAACAAACCAGGGCTACCGCACTCTCTCGCGTTCTATCACCGCGTTCGAAATGCCGCTCAGTCTTTGTCCACTGAACCATGTCGTGTGGCTGCTCAGCCGAACCTAGCAATGGCAAAATTCATCCTCTGTCAGGTTGAGGGCAGGGATGACCCCTTCGAGGACCCCCTTGAGTTGTATCGTAATGCACTTGCTGCCCGTCCTGTCGGTCACGTTGACCGTCCTTCCACGTTGATTCAGTTGGCTGTGGTGCACTTTGTGCGATTCGAGAAGCGGAGGTACGAGGTCGAGGCAGTACAGGCTGAGGCATTGTTGCGTGAGGCGATGGAGCTCTGCTCAACTGGGAGTCATGAAAACCGAGCTGCAACGTTCCTGCTCTAACTGCGTGGAGGACGAGGGGCGGAGCCTGTCGGCGCAGGTGAATCGCCCGTGGAATCGCGTTCAACATCACGCTTGACGGACGAGGACTCGTGGATTATATGCGGCAAGCTGTTGGATCGCTTCGAACAGTTCGGTGACTCAGCCGACATGGAACAAGCAATCACACATTCGGAAAAAATGGTCGGGGCCCTCAAATGTTCCGGGGAAGACCTCGAGGACGAACGGGGACAGATACCTACGTAGCGATGTTCAGGATCAGCCCGCCTCGGAAGTCATCAATGCCTCCCAGTGCTTGGCGCCCGGAAAAGAAGCACACATATCGTGCGCCACTAAGTACCTGACACAATGGCCTGCAACGCTCGTCGAAGGTCTCTGCTCAGTGCTTAATGCGTCCGTTTCGCATCGCCTTGTTGACATTGTTCACGTGCATCCCACTCTCGCTTGGCATCTAACTAGGCGGGAAACCCCACCTGGGTCTTCCCACCCGCAGTCTAAATTCTCTACTGCTGTCGGGACACCATGCCATGCACATCCGGCCCACCGCGACTGCCCTAGTACCCGGAAGAGAAACACGAAGCGCGCCCTGAACTTGGAGGCTTCCGCGCCTCCCAGTGCCTGCGATGTCGTCGAGTCCCTCGCGCACGGTATGTCACAGGATTGGTTCAATTTATCCAAAGGCGTTCTGGCGCACCACAGCCTCTGGTAATGCAACCGAGACTCCGTTGAGCCTCTTCATTACAACGTGTGCTTTGGCAGCAATGGACGCTTTGATGTTCGGAATTTATTGTCATCTCGGTGTCCACAACCGCCAAATATGGCATGATGGTCGGTGTGTACAGCCTTCGCTGTTCCACTTATATACCACCCGTCTTTACCACCTCAATCATCGCGTCTTGCCATTGCTGGTACTATGCAGTCTCGCACAGTATCTGTACTATCCGAAATGTGTAAGTCGCCAAGTAGTTATCATGACACGAACGTTGATCCCGCTTCTAGCGTCGCCCCCTTCTTTCTGGTCGTTGAATGCTACCAGTGGTCGTCGGCACTCGACATATGATGTGCTCACCATAACCCCATCCCTCATCGAAAACCAGCCTATTGGACAACAATTGATATTACCCAACCTCTATACCCAACGGAGTTCCTTCTTTGATCCCACCTTTAAGCTCCCTGATGAAACCCTACAAGACATATTTATCCACTACGCTCGTGACTATTACAGAAAGCAATCGGGGTCCTTGTACAATCTCGCTCCACCCAAATGGATCAATGTTTCCTATGTTTGCCGTCGTTGGCGCGACGTTGCTCTAAACTGTCCAACGCTTTGGACCTATGTTTCCACTATGCCACAGCGCTGGACAAAAGAGTTTTTAGCCAGGTCGAAGCAGGCGCCATTGAAGATACGCATCACGGTTCCAAATGGCCAATGGATGGACTCTACCATCGAGAAAGTGATGGACCACATGGAACATATCCAGGAGCTTGATCTTGGCTTTCCAGTCGCCTACCCCCACACGATTCTTTCCAGATTTTCCTCACACGCTCCTCGCCTGCAATACTTGAAAATCTCCATGGCGGTTCTTCCCGAGCAGTCATTCGTGTTTTTCGACAGCAATACTCCAGCCCTCCGTACACTCATTCTCTCAAATTGTCCGATGCAGTTACCTTCCTTGAATTTGACTGCTCTGGAAACTCTCAGCCTATGTGGTCACGGAGAATTTCAGCATAGCATGGAGGAGTTCTTGGCTGTGTTGAGGTGTATGAAAAGCCTCTCAAATCTGTATCTCAAGCACGTCTTGCCTAGCTGCCGGGGGTTCATCTTTAGTGCAACATTTGATGTCTTCCAAAAGATCATGCTACCCCATCTTTCCTGGCTCTCTGTCACTGCCCCGACTTCCGCGGTCATTGCTCTGCTGTCTTGCACAAAATTTCCATTGGGGGCAGAAGTCTACCTAGATTGTCTCTCAGAAGATCAACCCTCCATTGATAACGATAATTACACCCTGCTTGCTTCGGCTTTTGCACATAGATATAGCAGGTGCGAAGATCACGAGTCGTCCATCCTAACAATTCGTTCATTGGACATCGAATTTTCCATGGAAGGATCAAGAATCGCTTGTTGCAGCCAGTTGGAACACTATGGCAAGGGTTGCCCTTCCACTGGACACATGGGTTTTAGATGCGGCTTTCCTTGGCACGTTTCTCCATCTGTATGTTTCACATTGCATGCCATCTCGCTCTTATTTCCCTTGGCACTATTCAAAGCGGTCTTCATCATCGCTAGAGCTTGTTGCGTCACGAGGACGATCATTATCATCACTGTGTGATGCATCGCCTTGACGGTCGTTGGATTGAACTGGGCCATCTTCTTCTTGAATGTCGTCGACCTGAGCGCCGTCTGATTTTACAACATCACATCAGTGCCTAGAGCGACTTTAGCATAAACGTACTTGCAAACCATTCTTCTACCGTCTCATCCACAGGAAGTTCGTGGTAGCCATCGAGGAGTTGTTCATCCGTGAGTCGATAACCGCGCTGTGGCCGCATTTCAAGTGGTTAGGTCCAGGTGTACATACCCTTCCCTCCGAGTGCCAAGCAGTACATTCTTTCATCAATAGCGTCGCCAGGTAGCCCGTCTCCTTGGTGACAGTGCCGGAGTGGGCAGCACGGAACTTGGGTCCCTTGCAGCTGTCCAATTCCTTGGACGCTGTTAGAGAGGAGCTCGTTGCTATTGGAAATGTCACGAAAACCCAGCAAACGCCTATGTATTTCGGTGGACATGGACTGCAGTCATGCCAGTGGATATGACATTATCTCCGTCCAACAATGCTACATGAGCGAAAAGTGGGGCTGAGTTAAACGGCCGTCAAATAGACTAGGGACGCGGTCAGCCTGAGAGATAAACATGTCGTGTAGTCACGACGGAAGGACGAACGAATAAAGTGTTGCTTTGTGATGACAGAGGTTGTCCGTCACTGATTGAGTTCTTGTAGTACGTTTCGTGTGGGGGTGAAACGCCACTGTGCAGATCACGTGAAATCAACCTAGGTTTTATCCTCGCCTGCCAGTGGGTACAACAAAAACTGCCATCTGTTCAAGTATCTGATCTAAGCGCCGTAAGTTGCCAGGTGTCATTGTTACGCAGACGTTGAT
>JBBPNA010000492.1:0-19396 GCA_038090555.1 Boletus subcaerulescens | reverse complement strand
AATGTCAAACTTCAACACGTCAAGGTCATGGTCCGGTGCAATGAACCTGTATGAGATATCAGCTGAGAGGAAATCAGGGAACTTGCTGGAACATCAACCTCTCGCTCCTCTTTGAGTACTTGACGAACGAGTCCCAGTTCCAACCCTTGTTTCCCAACTTCTCAAAGGCTATTCAAGGCTGTCTGAGACTAACGAACGAAGTTCGACACGGATGCTGAATTACCATCAATGTGGACCCTCGCTGGCTTGTTCCACAAGAAACGGTTGATCGCAGAGCTCCCACCAAGCCCTTTTCCCCTGCAGATACATCAGATTGCAAACATTCGAAAGAGACTAGATCTACATACCGGGGCCAATAGTATTGTTGGTCGGCGGAAAAAGTTTGCGGCACCTTTGAAGCAATGAGCAATAGGTCGACTGCGTCAATCCATACATGAGTAGTACCGTTTGGAATCGCCAATTATACTTTGGGCTTTCATGCGCCAGCATCTGGAACGGGTGCACTGGAGATCATAGGATGAGCTGACAATGCGCGAACAGCATGATGCTCACAGTGAACAGGATCGTCCAGGTGAGCCTCTCCTGCCTCCAGCACAATGACCGAAACCGGCGCCTCTGATAAACGTGTTGCCAAGGCCAGGCCTGCGGTCTAGATAAGAATCAGATCAAGCGACAGCGAGCTGAAGCTGAACGAACCCCTCCACCTGTCAATCATTAGGACTCTGGGGAAGCGATCAAGACGAGACATTCGATGGAGACACACCGATGACGACAAAGTCGAACTCTTGATTGGCGACCTTGTCGATGTCGACCAAGGATGTCATGTTGCTTTTTTTTTGGCTTGAGTAAGAAGAGATACCTTTTGAGCGGGGTGATCGATAGTGGAAGTTCCTAAGGTGACTCTTTCAGGGTCGGTGACCTGTGAGGGGTATATAAAGATTTGGAGGTACTGTACCAGGGTAAGCACATTCCCCCTTATTTGGCATCATTCTTCGCCTGGTATTTTTCCCATGACGGAGCGTCTGATTGGAGACCAACTTTCTGGGGCTCGAAACCTCTTAAATTGTGGTAAACTCTCAATCGATGGAGTTAAGTAGACCATTGTTTTGCCAGGAATCATGTCCGCGCTCAGCATTGACTCACCCAATATAATTGCACAAGATATGGTACGCGGTAGGCTCGGATGGCTGACCCCGCTTGACAGACGTTAAGCCACCATCATGGTGTGTCTCCGGCAAGGGGCCGCCGCTACTGGCGACACGGAAAACTTTGCCAACATCGACCCGGATCTTCGGACTCGCAGGATCTGGCGGGTGGTGCAACGAGGTGGCACGAGCGGAGTCACAGTACGGTAACTTGATCGGACAAAAGCGCAACGTAAGCGGGCGGCGCACCTTGTTCTCGCGCCACTGCCACATCGTCGCTCGTCCTCGCCCGTTTACCGTATGCAAGCTCACATGATGCACTGCAATGTCTGTTTTTTTTCTGATCGGAAATGTATATGACAACTTGTCCTCGTGGACTGCAAAAAACCCACGGTTACAATATATCATCGATTCGTCAGATAGTACGGGACTGCCTCGTGTTTATATAAGACCGCAATGTTGATCGATCCCGACTCCCAGATAAGTGACTGCTACCCGTGTCAATGTCATTTGTCAAACGTGCAATATTCGATCGATCGAGACCATGTCCCTGAACTGCGCGTACGTTCCCGACCCGGTCCAGTGCCAACACCAATGCGCTCGGAAGGCAAAACGAATCTTGAAAAAAACAAACATCAAACCCTTCAGGGTCCCATCACACACTTGACCACGCCGCGTCACGCCGTCGCACCGCACATCCCCCGACTCGGTCCGGACTCTTCGCACTCAGGGTTCCGCCGCGGTTGACAGCCCTGTCCAAATGGTAAATAAAAATGCATCATGATCATGCACGATGAGCGCTTAAGCCTCGACCCATCAGATCGGGCGTATTAGCGTTTCCGAGACTCCAAGTCGTGTCCCGACCTCGGAACCCCGATTCAGCAGCGTATACGTACATACACAAAAAGGTCGTGGGGACAGGCGAGTTTGGACGTTTTCTTTCAAATGATGCTGCGATCCTGGGGGAACGTGTCCTGCTGACCTGCTTTAACCAAATCATTGCGGGAAATTCCGGACGGGACTCATTGCATGCTGTCGTTCCCGCTGCCAAACCTTGTCGCGTGACGCTTGGGGGTACATACGAAAGAAAAAATTCCAAGGGTCGTTTCTACGCTAAACCCAAGTTGGGAGTGGTAACTTGAAGGGAGGATACGTAGAACTTACCACCAAAAGAATGCAAGCCAACGTAACGGACGGAGCTCCAGCAACTCGATGCCAAGTACTATCAATTGCATTCAAGTTCATTATCTAGGACAGACTGATTGTTGATGGATGGGGTTCATGCACATGTACGGATGCTGGTTCTAGTATCTACAAATGCTCAAAAGTGCCAACGCAAAACACAAGAGAAATGGCGAGTGGAAGATACCGATTGAACGACGAACTTCGGTATCCACAATGCTCTATGCATCGCGCGAAGACGATTTTTAAAGAAAGTATGGAACAAAAAACAACAGAAAAAAAAAGTATACATACAAATAACATACATCTTCATCTTCCCTTTTTTTTGGGGGGGGGGGGTGTTCCTTGCGGTCGTTTGAGTCATGACATTACCGTCGAGGACGATATCCTTGTTGACAGATCGCGAAGAACAGTCTTGACAACGCACAACCATGTGTTCCCCCTATCCACCTCGTCAAACGCGCCATCAACGTGGGCGCCGATCTTGCGCAAAAGCAACCGGCGCAGTGCTCGTGTATCTTCGTCCTCCTCTTCACGTAGCGTCATAGCCAATGAGACGACCGAAGACTGCGCAGAAGAGGAACGCGAAGAGTTGGCACTACCTCTGTCGCTGTCTGGCGGCGAAAGATAAATGAGAGGGGATAGCGAAAGCAATGACTCGGAGTTGTCTGCAAGCGTGTAGGGTCCTATCCCCTGGGTCCCTTCACTCCAAAAAGCAAATGGATCGTTCACAGGCAGATATCGAGAACGGAGATTCTCGACCATAGCATCCCGAACCTGATTGGGCGTTAAGTTGCTGCAGATAATTAAAATGATACGCCCAGCTCACCTTGACCGTCCGTTTGATGATTCGTTCCGCTCGGCAGACGAAATGGTTCGCCGTGGAGATCAGGTGGTCCATCTTGATAAACCGAATACCAATCAGCACCCGAATAGGCAACCCCAAAGACAAAAGTAATTTACCGCATGCAGACATTCATCGATGGCGGATAAATCACGGCTCGCGGCAAACAAGACCACCTGAACGAAGCGCGTGCCGTTTTCGGACAGTGAAAGGGAAGGTCGTGAACGGCACTTAATGCCTTCCGTATCTGTAACGGTGATAACGGGCTGTTCGATATCTTGCTTCACCTGCCTCCCAACTGCGCAGCGCGGATCGTCGAGCTCATAACAAAGTTGAGGCCGAAGCGGCTTGCCCGCCACAATCTTCTTCTTCAACCACGCTTTGAGCTTTGAGGCACCTGTTTTCTCAATTTTGGAATGAAACTTGTAACTCTTGAGGAGTGCCTTGAACTTCTTGTGATCCTTCGAAGTTGGTTTCTCCTCGATCGAGCTGGCGCAGTCTCGTGAGAAGAGCTCTCGTTCAATCTCAATGAGGTTGGCGAGGTGGGCCTTGTACGTCGATGAGTCCGCGCTGAGAATGAAGTTGTCCAGCCATTCGGGCCATGGGACCACTCGAGCGCCGGAAGGGGAGGTGGTTTCAAGCCTTGGGGAAATGGTCTCGGTTAGAACAGCAGCGTCGACATATTTCTTCATTTGCTCGTCTTTCGACAGGGATGCATCAGACCCCACAGCTGTCGACTGCGAATCTTCAGAGCCGCGTGGAGAGTCTTTGTACGTCAATCGAGCGAAATGAGAATGGAGGGGGTCTTGCACAGACAGCTGTTCCTCGGCTTCCCGTGAGACCTGATTCCACTGACGGTCAACGCAATTGAGGATCTCGCGCGTGCTGCGCAGTTCCATGGCGGCATCATCGATTTGGCCACGGAAATACGCCAAGACGTCGTCACCTAATTGGGCGGTTTCTTGGACGACGGATGCGAATTTATTGAATTCGGCTGGATTGCGAACGAATTGACCTTCGGTGGAAAGATATTGGAAATTATCTAAAAGCTGTTCAGAAGATGTGGTGATGTCAAAGTCGGGCGGTAGGTGGCTCGCGGGTCCCCGGTATTCATGAGGCGAAGGTAGATTGATAGGAGAAACCCAATTCGTGAATGACGTGATGGGTGAGAGGGACATAGAGGTGTTTGGGCGGATCGTACGGTCGGAGAGGGACGACTCTGGTCGGTTAAATTGTCCCTCGGTCATAAATGCCGTGCGGAATTGTGGTTTTGCTACCTCCAACGCTGTGAGTCTATCAAAATCAACCAAAGATCATCATCGGAGATATTCGAACGAGCCAGGCAATAAAACTTACCCTCGCGAGTTGCGTAGAGTTCGGTAGGACCCCGTCGGGTCGCAGTCAAGAAAAGCATACAACACATCAATACAATCGCCGTGCTCGGCGGCTAGATGAATACATGTTTCTTCGTTCTTGTCTCGGGCGGACAGCGGTGCATGGAGATCGCGGATGAGATGTACAGCAAATCGATATAAAAGTTGTGACGAGTTCGATGCGTCGGTAACACGGCCGAGTCGAGCGAGGCAGTGAAGTGGCGTATAGTGTTCCCAGGTAGTAAACAAACTGACATCGGCGCCAGCGCGGTAAAGTGCGTCGAGAATCTCGATAGACAGGTTTGGTACAGAAGCGCAGTAATGAATGGCGCTCCATCCCTCGGCGTCGGGTACATTTACAAGAATGGGGCCATTTTCGAAAGGCTTTGGTGAAAACAACAGAGTGTAGATCAATGAAAGATCGGCGGTGAGTACAGCATTTACAATCGAGTCGGTTATGTGGGAGAGTGACTCGGGGGAAAAGGCCGTGGTAGGGGATGAAAAAGGTTCAGGGGAGGCGGAGTTATACGGTGATAGGCGGACGACATCGACGCAGGAAGGCTCACACAGCACTTCCTTGTTACCATTCTGACACCAAGGTCAACTCTTGCTCGGACAAGAAAACTATATCAAAACATACATTGCATACACGCCAGCGATCGCAGCGTAATGTATATTCGCACGCCCAGAGAACACTGGGATGAGGGAGTGCGAACTGAATGGAAGAGCGATGATTTCGATCTCTCAGGTCAGGGCGAGCACCGTGCGAGAGCTGTCAAAGGAGATCAGATCGCACGCACACAACAACGCCGCGTTCCACTCACCAATTGTCGTACGACTTCCATTCTGTAGTCACGCGCGGCGTCTGCGGTAGAGATTGAACTTTGAATGTGTGTTCGAAAGACAAGCGAGATGTCCGGACTTACACATGAGCGGTGTTGCACCGTCGGTATCCACACCGTCGACAGAGACGGCGCCAGAACTATACTCGAGTAACAACTGGACAACGTCAGGCATGTCCAGCCATGCCGCCATACCAAGCGGCGTCACATCGTTGATCGAGTCCTGAGGCGCGTTGAGCGTGAAAAGCGAAATGTCTGGGTGAGAGACCGCGATGCGGATGACATTGAGACGGTCTTGAGACATAAACGACGCGTCAGACGCGTCGACGGTCTCCCATCTGTGCAGCGATGGGAGCGGTCAGCGAGAAGGTTGGTGGCGACAGGTGGGGTGAGGACGTACCTGTCGGCGGTGAGTGCACACGTGAGGACGGTGCGACCTGAGGTGTCGGAGGCATTGATGTCGGCGCCGGCTTCGAGGGCATCGCGAACGGCGGAAGCACTGCCCTCGGAGGCAGCCTGGAGGAGGGCAAAGTTTTCAAAGGAGCGGTGTGGGCGACTCATTGCGGGTCGTCAGCGTTTTCGTGAGGGGATGGCGGGGAGGAAGGAGGTAGGGCGGGTAGATATAGTCAATCGGAGTCGGGGAAGGTCGAGGAGGAAGAGAAGAAGAGGAGTTTTTTTTTTGGAACACGTTCTGTTGTGATTTTCCATGCATGCTGGTTTTGTATACATACTTGGATAATGCGGAGAATGTGAGAAACGGGTCCTGTCCCGCTTGCCACTTCAAGTTGCCTCGAGGCCGCGTAACAAATAAAAACTTCGACACACTCCTCGATGCGCGGTTGCTGGCATCTGTGTCGCAACCCAGGGAAACCAAAATCACCGGCCTAGTGCACCCTTGAACATACCTTCCTTTTTGGTTCTAGTCTCTGGGAATCACCCAGCTTAAGGTTATGCCCGAGCGACCATACTCAGGACGCTTATGTCTGATGGCAGCTCGATATTAGGATACGTATCCGATATCGAACCTAATATCATAGCATGAAACGAACGAACGAAATGAGTTGGGCGAAATCGGGATGATGATATAATATACGTGGAATACATTAACATGCCACCAAATGCTATAAAAGTTTACTCGTCCGAGCTCTGTGCGTGCTAGGACTTCAACGCGTCGTGATGCCAGATGCTTCTAAATATTACTGTGTGAATTCCCCACCGCTCTTACAGAAAGGCGTCTCGTGACAGCGCGCCCTACGATAAATGCCAGAAAACGTAAGCGCGATGTCGCACGCCGGCTCCACCACGGCCCACTTACCTTCACTTGCTCAAAGTTGGCAATGGCCCTGACCAAGTCCCACGCGTTGTTTTGCAGACAGTCCACGGCAAACTGGACGTTCAATCCTGTTCGCTGGCAAACCTGCAATATTAGACCGCGCTGAGGCTCTGCCTGCACCGGAGACAGCCGCGACAACAAGCGAACCGTAAGTGCCGTTACTTTGGGTTGAGACATTAGGCTACTTACAAAACTGGTGAGAGCATCCTGGAGCGTCTGAGGCACAGGCGGAACAGCCTGAGACGCTTGTTGTTGCGACACTTGTTGAGATGGTAACGGGTCTCCCGCTTGCACTTTCATGGGTCCCAACCTCCAAGCCTCATGACTAGAGTACGCTCGGACGCACATCTGATCCGACAGTATCATCATGTCCCAGCCATTCAACTTTGCCCTGCAAAATACAGTAACAGAACACCATCAGTTTGGTATCTCGGAAATCATCAAAGGCCAGACGAACCGAGAACCAGGCGGAGCGGGCACAAGTATAAACGCCCGGTTAAACGATCGAATTCCTCGAGAAGGTTCTGAAGGCACAAGAAGTTAGATACTGACATGACATCATGATACCATGGCACTCGGCCGCGGATTAGGTCAACCGGACATTTCCGAGACCGGTTGGCGCGATTATCGCGGGACGATGAGAGGCATAACGTACCTTCAGTGAATTGACCATGGAGCGAAATAAATAGTTTCAGGTCTTCGCCTTGCCCAACAGGCCAAGCGTCAATGCAAAACTTCTCTGGCGAACCCGATATCTCATGTTTAGTCTTCGGAAGGGCGGACATGGCGCGAATAGCAGCTTCGCTTCCAAGATGCAGACTCGAGAATGCCTTGTCTGACCCACTACCACCTCCTAACCGGTTCAGGTTCCTTGAACCGCCATTCAGCCAGACTGACCAATCCAACTTGCGTTGATTCGGTAACTGGTTGTGTAATCCTTGTATCCGAGCTCGAGCAGGAATGGTAGTATTCACAGAAAATGAAAACGTCGCTGACGGATGGTAGGCGTCTAGAAGTGCTGCTCGTTGATCGTCGAACAACGGAAAGAACCTAGGGTGAGGTAAGCATACCCAAAACCAGAACCGAATAGAGTAGAAGAGAACGGAGATTGCTCACCGTACAAGGAAGTTGCTGATGATACTATCTTCGACCCCAGTGATAAAAGAGGGTTTCATTTCGTAGGGGAAGCTGGTCGCTGTCGGGCGCTTCTCCATCACTGGACCCGATGAAGGTCCAGGCGCGTCGAATCCGATTGTTGCAATTGCGTCCTGGTCCAACATAACCAGAGACGGAAACCGACGAGCCATATCGCTGATGATGCGCTTGAGAAGACCTTTTTCTCCTTACCACCACGCAGCTTACCTTTTGTACTTGTCGCCCCTCCCGTTTTTGACTTCGAGCTCTCTCAGTGGGTTGCCAGACAGGATCAGCTCCCGAAGGTGTTCGAGTTTCCCTTTCCTCCCAGAAAGGTAGTCAATGTCTCTCCAGACTCTGAGATCATTATTGAGTAGAGAGAGGTTGGCGAGCTTTGGCAGGTAGTGTGCAAGAGTCGATAGTATTTGACCAGAAGAAATCTTGTTGTTGGCCAAGGAAATTGTTTGAACCTGACAGCGATCAACCAACCCGTCGAATAACATTTAACAGTAAAACTCACAGGTGGCTTGAGATTTGAGGCAAGCTTGAAGATAACAGAGGCTTCCCTCACCGTCGACCCTGGTGCACCGGGGGGCAAAAGCCCGTGTTTTGCAAGTTCCGGGTCGTTCAACATGGACTGCAGAACAAGCCCACATCGCATTCAGATTCCCGACGCTAGACATGACGATACCTGCACCACTTACCTCGAGATTTAGAAACTGCGCGTCTGGATTCCACCTTCTGTGGACGAAATGTCTCCACACATCGATTGTCTTCATTCCCGCTGTGGGCACTCTTCCACTGTCCGACACCGACGTGGACGCGAGCGCATTCCTGCGAATCCGTCCCATCGTCGGGTTCCTCGCGCTGGAAGCGCCACGGATTGAGATACCCTCCATGGGCGCGCCGGCTGACTGTGTCCGCGCGGCGAGCTTGAATCCCACCCCACGTCCATAGCAGAAGCGAGTTCAAGGCGGCGGTGGGTGCGAACAGACAACAAGGGTAAGCGCGGTGTTTTCAGATTTAAAAAAATGCGGGGGAGAGGGATTACGAGAGTAGGAAGGGAATGGGAGCAGCGAAACCACCGGCGCGTGTAGATAGGTTTATACACAACGTGAAAGCAGCCGGGAAATGAATGATAAGGCATATTATGCAATGATTGGTGAATATGCAGAGCGAGACATCGAAAGAGTAAGGTCTTGTATTTACCATGGAAGCCTTTGATGAACCGGCCTGGTGGTCTTTGAAGGCATCGATCGGACGAGGACGGTGAGAACGGATCTTGGAAATGCCTTTGCGCCCGCCAGGTCTGTCCGTAGAAACATCCTTCATGCGTTCGTCCTTGTCAATGAGTCCAGCACTCCTGAGAGCGTTTGCGGCCAATGTGCGGCCGCCCGCGGTGGTTGTCTGGCTCGAGAACATGACTGCGGATACAATGCGGGTCGGAAGGAATGGAAGTTGTGTGTGTTAGTGATGGTTGTGATGGTACGAAGGTAAGAAGGATGTGGCCTGAGCGTGCTGGTCGAAGATGAGTTTGAGTCAGTTGTGTCAGCGTCTCTTGTTTTGGTAACAAGTGCCACAGCGGTACCATTGTTTGGCTCAGAGGCCCATGCCAAACAATTTCCTAATATGGATTTACCACAAAATTAATTAATTTTCTGTGACACATGTCACGCTCGATAACAGAATAATGTAATTCGACACCCGTATTAAAGTCCACATCTAATACCAATTAAAAAGCTTCGAGGGTCCATAATGCTACAAACAGCTTCAAAGCAAGTTGCTATTTGCTATTTTCTTGACAAACCTAGTTGTCCCTCCGTCCATTAGGTTGGTACATGTACTGATGTGTCGTGACGCCATGTCCATGTGAAGCAGCCTTCGTTCCGGATCCAGCAGGTGGATTTGGTCGCCGATAATATGCACTTGTATTCACAGATCTTTCTGGTGGTAGTTGTGGAGTGGTAGTAGAGATGACGGGTGAAGTTGCTGCCGCAACGGTAGGCATGGGGTATGGGAAGTTGCGTGATGAAGGAGCTTGTTGCTGAGTCTGGGCATGGCGGATGGCGGGCGACGGCTGTGTAGACGGAACTGGTGTCGAAGGAGCTGGTGACGCGGATGGGTGAGCAGAATTTGATGGAACACTCTGCGACAGTGGCGCAGGCGGGTGCGTGTTCTGCTGCACGGGTGCCGCGGACTGCGGTGGAGGCGGGGCCGAGGTAAGTGTAGGTGGTGGTATCGGATTCTCCGTGCCTGAGGTTGGTGCGCTTCCTGGTGGACGGTCAGAAGATGTCTGACTCTCAGTATCACGCCGACGCTTTGTTCCCCTCGAAGACGACTCTTTCAGACCAAGCGAGGTCGCTTTGATGAGTATCTGGTGCCTATAGAAGGTCAGGTCGTCAGTCAACGCACGGAATTGAGCGTGAAAGAGCAACCTTGTCCGAGAGTTGCCCCACTTTTCACACAATGCATCCCACGCAATCTCTCCATTGGCATTTCGATGTTCTTCGGCCAGCTTTTTCAACTTTTCCGTTTCTTCATCTGACCAAGCGCCTTGGTTTCCAGCACTCCCGGGTATCGGGCCTGCGTGCCCATTCGAGCCAGTAGAAGTGCTGGGGCCAGCTTGCGGCGCTGGAATAGAAGGGTAAAAACTACTGTAACCACTGTAGCCATAGTATGGAGCTGTCGGGTACGCGGGTGCACTATACATTCCCGGAACAAATTGCTGCGGTGTTTGGTGCTGATGTCCCATAGAGACAACAAATGATTGTGGATTCGATATTACGGAGGTTGCTGACTGCGTGGTTGACGGAGGTTTTCCATTCGTCGAGGGTGGAGCTGGCTGCAAAGGTGGTTGTGAGGGCTGAGGTGCGAGAGGGGTATAGCCTGGGATGAATGGGTATGGTATGGGAGGAGGGTGCGCAGTTAGTCGTGCAGGTGAAGCAAGCTGCATAGGAACACATCATTGAGGTGCACACCACCTAAGTTAAAGAGACAGTTACGAGAGTATCACATATTCGTTTTGCCTCGCCGAGCATAGTCAGGGGGTCAACTTTGACGCCTGGTCCCATTTGATAGCATTGAGCAATCACTAATGAAGGCGTAGCTTTCTATACGCGGATGAAAGATTAGCAGTAACTCATACGCGGAACTCACACCCCGGGTTCAACTCACGATAAGCTCTTCGGCGGCACCATAAAACTCGGCACATAAATTTAGAATACGCCATTGAAACTCATAATATTGCTGGTTATGTGGATGCACTTCCCCCGGTGCTGGGGGAGAAGAATACTGGTAAAACCCATGTGTGCTGGTAGTGGGTTTGGCAGCTGCGGCACTCGCGGTTGATGCATCTCTTTCGGCACCGGAACTGCGAATACGCCTGTTTTTTGAACCACGGGGACGACCGGGACGCCGCTTGCGCTCGACATCTTCAGTTGTTGGCAGACCGGATGGTTGAGGCGGAATGGACTGGGCGGGTTCGGCACGCTGCTTCCCCGCTCCATTCACATTGGATGTCTGTTGGGGAGTACGGTTGGATCTACAAGTTTGGTGAGTCACAATGAATGGTTGGTCACCCATATACGTATAAACACAAATGGAGGACGCCTACTCGTTACCGTCATCATCTTCTCTTTCAAGTTGTTCCTCCACGGCACCCTCATCGTCGCCTTCCTCTTCCTCCTCTTCATATTGAGGCTGGACTATAGGCGGATTGAGCGCATGTGAGAGTGGTTGATAATGCTGAGGATTGTCCATGGAAGCCAAGGAGCTCGAGTAAAATGAGATATGTTCAGGAGCTGATATACTTTGGTATTTTCGCTGGGTGTAACTGAATTTTTCGGGGTGGGTGTTTTGTGTTTTTTGTTGGGGTTTACGGCGGTCACATTGCGCAGTCGGAAAATAAATATTGACCCTCCGGAAGTGTTTATGTAATTTAACTAGGTACCATTTTCGTTATTCGCCGTATAATTATTTATATAATCGAATGAATCAATCACTGGCAGGACCCATCATGATTGAAGGCTCTCAGTAACAACGTTTTTGTGAACGTGTATAGTTCTCTCCTGTCCTCCGATTCGCCAAATCTTGGGCACCAATAAGGTTGTCTCGAAACGTACCAACGTCAGTGGCGTCACACGGCCAGCAACCTGGTTGGCTACTGGACGTTTTCTAGAATCGGATGCCATTTTTGCCATGCACCATCCTTCTGTCCATCTTTTATCGCTGGCAGCGTGCCTTTTCGGAGCCGCGTCCCATCAGACGGTTTTAGCAGACCCATCCCTTGACGTCACTTTAACGAGTGGAACATTCCGTGGTGTCACCAACTCGAATGGAACTGACGCTTGGCTGGGGATACCTTTTGCTCAACCTCCTATCGGACCTCTTCGGTTCAAAGCGCCTGTACCGATATCTCGGCCATCTCAAGGCATCCAAGACGCTTCACAATTTGGAGACGCCTGTCCCCAACCTCCATCATCAATCCTAGGCGCCAACATGAGTGAAAACTGTCTGTTCTTGAATGTATGTCCTATGGCTCTGGAACGTCTTGTGGAGCAGATACAAGATCAGGTAGGTATGGCGGCCAGCAGGAACTCCCGCAGGGGCACAACTTCCCGTGATGGTTTGGTTTTATGTGTGTCTATTCATCACTTTACTAGATTTTCCTTACCAGTCGGAAATAGGGAGGGGCGTATACTATCAAGTTAGCCTTCACTAGGTGAAGCTTTTCGATCATGGTTCACTGATAGGTCCCGTAAATAGTGCCGCTTCCAATCCCGCGTATAATCCGGGCAGTAAGCGTCCTGTTTGATCTTAACGATGGTTTAATCATCCTCTCTAGGGATAATCAATCAGAGCGTGAAAATGGGGAAACCAATCGTTTTCGTTTCTATGTGGGTTCATAAGCCAATTTTGCACGTCAATATATACTCATCCGTGCAGGAACTATCGGGGAAATACATTTGGCTTCGTGAGAAGTCTACAGCATAGACATGGACACGCTGGAAAGGACTGACGATTTCTTGACAGTTGGCGAGTGCCGATGTGCCCCCCGAGGATCTTAACGCTGGTCTTTTGGACCAAAAAGCAGCACTGGTATTCACACAGGAGAACATTGCGCGCTTTGGTGGCAATCCATCCAAGGTATTTGCTCCTTTTCCATGCTTCAGAACACGCTCAACGTGTGATCAAGGTCACAATCTGGGGTCAGGTATGGCTCTCATTCACGACTCCGAGCCCTCTCATGATGATGCCCGCTTAGTCTGCTGGCGCTGGTAGCGCTGAAGCGCATATATTGTATGGGAATGAACCTGGCTTGTTTCGTGCTGCAATCGCAGATTCGTCCACTGGACCCTTGTAAGTCGATGCTAATTTGAAAGACCTTTACTTACTTGATCGATCTCGTCGTCAGCAAGAACGCCCCGTATACTTGGCAGTATGACAAACCAGGGATGCCATACTCCCGTTTGCTGGCTGCAACAGGCTGTGCTGCGGGACCCAGTTCAGTTTCGTGTTTGCAGCAAGTCCCATACGAGGTACTTTTTTTATGAATTTAGGACCGAGTTCTGGTGACTGAATTATTATGGAAAGACCCTCCTGAACATTAGCAATGCCATGATCGACGCTACCTTGAATGGGCAATTGTGGGAGCCTTCGATTGGTCCTGCTGGCAGCTTTGCCCCAGAAAGTCCCTCAAAGAGGATCCTCGGTGGAAACTATCTCCATGTACCCTATCTCGGGGGAACCAACGTACGCTGTTTCCAATTGGATATGTTACAACAATACACTAACTGACTCATGCAGGTTAATGAAGGAACGAGATACAGCCAGGCGCTTTACAACCTGAGCTTACCTCCCTCCGAACAGACGTCTGCTTTCAACGACTGGATGTCCAAGCTGGTCGTAGACAATTCGACGCTGACGCCTGACGTCCTTGCGGGCATCGACGCGTTCTATCCCGTCAATGACAACACGTATGGCGGACCGTGGCACACGGGCGACATGCTCTACGACAGGGCCGAATCGTGGTACACGGACGAAATGTATCTCGCACCGAAACGTTTCTTCTTTGAGCACGGCACCTCGTTCCAGCCCATGTGGAGCTATTATTTTACCGAGTTCATCCCGGGAACGTCGCCTGCTCTTGGCGGTGCGTTGTACGCGCATCGAATGGTTGCAGACTCTAATTGAAACGCAAACAACGACAGTGTACCACGCGTCCGAACTATCGTTCATCTTTGGACCGGTTCCTGACACCGCAGAAACTCGATTCGCAGATCAGATGACGGAATACTGGATCAATTTTGTTCATGAGATGAATCCGGGCCGTACGTCCACACTCGTACTACTTTTTTGAGAGCTGTCTCATACCAAGTCCCCCCCCCTCTTAGCTGATTGGCCCCAGTATGACACGTCTTCAAGATACGTGATGCAGTTAATGCGGAACAATATCACGCTCATTCCAGATGGTAAGTCGTGTTGTACGCCTCGTCGCCTCATGCGACGCAACGATGAAGCATTGCGAGTAGACTTTAGCATCGCTAGGACAAACTACCTCAATTCGCCTTCTGTCCTTGCCGCATTTGAAAAATGAAATCGATCACGCTGACAGATCGAGGGAACCATGTATCCCCACGAGGAGGCGGTCTCGATGGCTTTGATATTTTCGTGCCTGCTTGTTCATTCACCTTGGAAGCATCTCTTCCTGTACTTCATGAACGAACACGATCCATCGTTGTGGCATGCACTATCCACTTAATGCTTATATCTCACAAAGAGAAAAACGACCAGTCTGCATGAGCCCCGCCTCACTGTGTCACTCGCAACGACTCCATCCCGAAATCCCCTCCACTCCCTCGATCGAGATCGTTGAAAGGATCTCTCATGCTCCCCGTCTTTGCCCGCCAAAGCTGCGTGTAGAGCGCCTTGACTTTTTGTAGTTCGGCATCTACGGCGGCCGTCTTGGCCGCGAGGGATACAAAGATGGCATTTTGGGTTTGCAAAGTAGAAGATATCACTGGAGAGTGCAGGTCGGTGTGTGAAGATGGACGGGATGATCGGGCTTACCTTGCGGGGTGGCTTGGGATTGCACAGCCGTAGAGGATAACTTGCGTTCTATTTGCTTTGGATTGGTCAGTGAGAGAACGAAACAGCGAATAAAAAATTGTCTTACTTCAATCGTATTCTTGTACCATTGCAACCGCTCTTGCATCTGTTTTGTCACGCGCGTAAAGATACTGTGCGACCGTCATCAGCAACTTCCATCATCGCTCGCACCCCTTCCCTTGGGGCAGGAAATAAACACACTCTAGGGGGAATGATGCGAGATTTTTGAGGTAAATCCCATGCTGTAGGGGGTTCCTGAATCCGTCGATAATGCGGGTTGCAACGATCGTATCTTGAACAGCTTGGTCTGTCTTCTCTTTGATATCTTTTGTGAAGAGAGCATCCGACTGAATGGTCGCAGCGACGCCTAGCAATTCCTAAGAGGTAAGATCATCAAAATTCGTGCACGAGAATAGCAACCAGGTAGGATACCCACCTTGTGCACTTCACGTATGAGATCTTGCCCTTTGGTAGGCTCCAGGCCAAGCTTTCGTTGCTTGAGGTCGTTGCTTATTTGCACGCGACCTTGTATATGGGCACTTTACAAGAATGAGGGAACGCATAGCGACATTACCGTCCATCACTCACTCCAGGCTCTCGAATTTCCTCTTGATCTCCTCAGGCAAGTCGTTGAATTTCGTGGCCTTTGAAAACAGAACTGGTCCAGTGGCTTGAGCGGGTGAAATGCTGACGAGAATGAAAGAACGTTAGTCATTTTGACCGTGACTTTAAAATTACGGACCTCATGGTGCTGTGAGGGAGTGTCAGTTGCCAAGCCGGTGAGACATACGCATCACTTACGATGGCTGTCTTTGTGCACCAAACAAAGTGCCACTTGTGCCGAAACCCATGGCAGGTGTAGTGGTGCTCGCAAACGGACCGATACTGGTCGCCGTGGGCTGGGCTTGAGTGGTAGAACCGAAAAGACCCGTCGTTTGTGTCGTAGTAGCAGCTGGCTGAGTCGTGCTACCAAACAAAGACGTGGTTTGAGGCTGTTGTGTTCCAGTCGCGAATTGTCCAAACAAGGACGTAGTCAACGTTTGCGGCCCAGTTGGTTGCGTCGTGCTGCCGAATAACGACGTGCTCTGGGGTTGCTGTTGAGTTCCCCCGGCAGGCTGACCAAACAGCGAAGTGGAGGGCTGCTGTTGCGTTCCAGTGGCGGGTTGTCCAAACAAAGACGTCGTCTGTTGCGTCCCAGTGGAGGGCTGACCGAACAACGATGTGGTGGGCCTTTGTTGTTGCTGAGTGGTGCCTGCTGGCTGTCCAAAGATAGACATGCCAGTCGTTTGCTGGGTACCACTCGCAGCGGGTTGTCCAAAGAGCGACGTGGTGGGCTGTTGTTGTTGTGTCCCAGTAGCAGGTTGGCCAAACAATGTCGTGGGTTGCTGCTGCTGCTGAGTACCAGTGGTGGGTTGTCCAAACAATAACGTGGTAGGCTGCTGCTGCTGCTGCTGTTGATGAGCTCCAGCAGCAGGTTGACCAAAAATCGACGTGGCTGTTGTCGGTTGCTGCTGCTGTTGAGTTCCAGCGGCTGGTTGACCAAAAACCGACGTGGTCGTTGTCGCCGGTTGTTGCTGCCGCTGAGTCCCGGTCGTGGGCTGGCCGAACAATGGCGTAGAAGGCTGTTGTAGTGGTTGAGTTCCAGTCGCAGGTTGACCAAAGATTGACGCTGTTGCAGCCTGCTGCTGAGTCCCAGTCGTGGACTGACCAAACAGAGGAGATGGCTGCTGTTGTTGCTGAGCGGTACCACTCGTAGGTTGGCCGTAAATCGGCGTTGGCTGTTGCTGCTGAGTGGTACCCGTCGCTGAAGGCTGTCCGAACATGGTCGTTGGCTGGGTAGCGCTTGCAGGTTGGCCAAACAGCGGAGCCTGTTGTTGTCGAGTGCTGCCTTGGGCCCGTCCAAATATCGATGTAGATGACTGCTGTTGTGTCGTCGGGGGTTGTGTCGATGGTGTCGTACTACCCATCGCCGCGGGCTGTGTGGTATTACCAAAAATTGACCCTGTGGACTTGTTCTGACCGAACAATGGAGACGTCGTCGCTGACGATCCAAGTCTACACATAGATCAGCGCGAACAATGCAACACTCGACCACAAAACGCACCCGTTGAACGACATTGTGGTTGTGATCAAGAACTAACAGTCCAGGGTACTATGAAGGTGACCACGTCACGTGTTCCTCACAAATAGCCCCTGGGGTTGCCAGGACCTTGACAGAATGTGTCCACGCTCGAGGAGGCTCTTCCTCAGCGCTCAGCACCGATTTGCAGCTTGACAGTGATGGATTCAGAGTTACCTGGCTACTCCGAAGCCCCGTCGTTTACCACGGCGGGATCGAGTAGCAACGATGCTCGGACACGCTCAAAACATTCCATATCCCTCCAAGATTCAAAGGGTTTCAAATGGCTGACGCTCACAGTGAGCAGCCGGGCACCAGCGTCCGCCTCTCTCCCCATCTTTTACGAGGGCGACGTCGTCTCTGGCCAAGTCGACCTTGACGTGCTCAAGTCCGAGTCCATCAGAGGCATCTCGATCAAAGTACGTGTTGTCGTTCCCACAGCGCTCTCTTCTCATCAGCGTGTTAGATCACAGCAGGGACAACCCTCGTCGGTCAAGAAGAGCAACTATTCCTCAATGTGGAGACCGATCTATGGACACCCTCCATACCCTTGCCCGACGGCTCGAAACTGACCAAGTTCACAAAGGGAAAATATACCTGGCCTTTCTCCTTTACGCTCCCAGCAGAAGTCGAAGTGGAAGATCAGAAAGCGAAGAAAATGTTTTCTTTACCCACCTCGTTCTCCGAGAGAGCAAGTACAGCATATCTCGATTATAGGCTTATCGTGACCGTCAAACGCGGGTTGCTCAAAGTCAACAACACGTACGAGTGATGTTTCTCGTCTCTTTCTTCATTCATATCCTGAACAACGCACAGTTTGATGACCACTTTTTCCTATGTCCCCGTGACGCGACCAGAGCCATTGTCTGCCATGCTCCAAAAAGCATACAAGGAAAACCTCCCTCTCGTTGGACCCGAAGGTACCCTGTTTGCACTCACAACTGTAAGACCTGGTCCAATCTCTATACAGGTGACCCCGATGGATGGCATACCCTCCCTCCCTCGACTATCCAAGGAAAATTGTTCGACTCGCGCACCGTCGAAGCGACGCTCAGTGTAAGTGGTCACATCTTTCGACATATCAATAAAGCCAATTCTGCTTTCACAGCTGGCTCTTGCGAAACCTGTAAGAACGTTCTTGTTTCCCAGATACACTAACGATCTAAACCGACTGTCTCGCAAGCTGACTTATGGCCGAGGAACAATCATACCGCTCTGGCTAACCCTCGTAGGAGACGACGAACAAGCCCTCGACCTCCTCTCAACCCCCAAGGCAATCAAGCTTCTCCTAGTTCGTTCCTTGGCCACCAACGACACCGAGCATCGGACAGACAACTGTTTCTTTGAGAACGTCGCTCGCGCAGTGCTTTGGGCCCCTGAGGATTACAGGGGCCAAGGACAACGCATCTTGCAGGGCGAAGTCGAGGTCAAAGGAAGTCTAAAACCAAGTACCCTATTCCCCAGGTTCACCATCAGCGTGCGTCAGCGATCCTCTCAGAGTGCAGGATCTATTGGTTGACATGCCACACAGTATAATCTGGATCTCCATCCGTTTGAAGTAGCTGGTTTCGCTACCGCACCCAAGAACAGCCCCCTCTTCAGTCAAAAAGTGACAATTGCCAACTTTCCTGCACTGGGTATTCCAATACGCTCACGCGCGCCACCAGAGTACGTCCAGGAACAGGGTGGAGATTACAACAAATTATTTGGACTTTTGGAGAATGGAAATCAACGGTTCTACCATCACGGAGGAGGAGGAGGCCTTTGATGAAAGCAATCACAAGTTTTTTTTTTTTTTTCCTTACAAGATGACCCTCAAAGTCGGGGTCTTTTACCCAACTTGACGGACTTTTATTCACCTGTATTGTCTATTCCCAAGAGGATCGTTTTAACGTCTCCCTTTTTGCCGTTGTGTCTCGGGCACCCACGCCTTCCGTCAACTCATTGTCGGTTTCAGGAGCATGACACGCGATTGACAATGCGACAATGCGCAACAAAGATAAACGTCCGATCTGTATCTTCGTGTGCTACAAACTGTCTCCAAGGTTCTGGAGTGTTGGGCTCGCCCTCTACAGGTGCATTCTTGCCCTCGATAGGTCGCACACAGCGGCGCGCCAGAAGTTGGAACGAGAACCACTGACCGAACGCTGACCGGAACGGTGTCTCCTTTGGAAGGCTGCGGATCTAATGATCAAAAAGTTAGTGGCGAACGTCGGAGGAAGAAACTCACTCGACGCTTCAATCGGCTGTTTCGGCTGGTATTCAGTCAATTCGGGTGTTTCGAGTCTGGACGAGTGTTGGTGTTGTCGATGGGTAT
>JBBPNA010000491.1:0-19427 GCA_038090555.1 Boletus subcaerulescens | reverse complement strand
CCTTGAGGCCTACAAGCCTAATAGACCATCTTCTCACAAGAGACTTACTCATTGCAAGAGCCCTCTAGCTAGCAAAGCCATCACAACTATCAGTTGTTCATAGATTGAATAACTAGGTCGTTACACACACCGCCCCTGCCTCCTGCCCCTAGGGCACCTACTCTGCCTCTGGCACCTCTGGTTACCCCTCCTTGCTGTCCACCACCACCCCTGCCTGCACACCTGCAGTGCCCATAGCACGAACACTGCACCCCACTCCATCCTGGAAATATATACAGGGAGCACCATGAACTGCTCAAGCAGCTTCAAGACATTGAATGCACCTCTGAGTGGTGCAGACTCATTGGGGAAGCACTGGCTGAACCATTGGATTCACCTGTTGTCCCTGGTGGATTGCTTCTGTCCCTGACTCTGTCAGAAGATGATGTAGAGTGCATAACCAGAGAAAGGGGAGACACATTGGTTTCATACCTCTGCAGCCATGTCTTTCCATTGGAAATGGAACAATCCAATGTGAACTATCACGAATGGACTTATCACAACATTCTAAAATTGCCTCAAGAAGAGCAAACCCTCTGGCATAAAGCCTGCCATGATGAGTTACAAATATTCAAGGATCGCAAGGTCTATGAAATTGTGGATTGACCCACAAATAGAAAGATTATCAAAAATTGATGGGTCTTTGATGTAAAAATCGATGGAAGAAAGAAAGTCCCCAAGGGCTTCTCCCAAGTAGAAGGGATTGATTTTGATCAAATATTCTCTCCTGTTGTACACTTTGAGACAGTGTGGTGCATGCTTGCCCTCTCAGCAACAGAGAACTGGTACATTACTGGTCTCAATGTCCAATCTGCCTATCTATATGGCAAACTGGATGAAGAACTCTACATGAACTTTCCAGAAGGCTTGCCCCCTCATCTTAAAGGGAAGGTCTTGAGACTACTACGCGACCTATATGGCCTTAAGCAAGCTGGATTAGCTTGGTGGCGTGAGCTTGACAAATCCATGAAAGAACTTGGCTTCATGCATCTTAAAACAGATGCTGGCCTATTCATCTATCACAAGGGCAAAGAGCTCGTCCTAGCAATTATCTATGTAGATGACACCATCTTCTGTGGCCCCAACAAACCTTTCATAGACAAGGTTAAAGCCGACTTCATGAATAAATGGGACTTTGGCGACTTAGGAGAAACATGTGAATTCCTAAGAATGAACATACATCGAGATGGTCAAACAATTAAAATAGACCAGTGAGAATACCTCGACAAAGTCATAGAGTGATGTGGCATGACTAATGCAAAAATCACCAACACCCCTCTCCCTCAGGTTTATCACCCAGAGAAGAATGATCTCCCCATCTAACCAGAACTTCAGACACGATTCCAACAGGTCATTGGATCATTGCTGTATCTTATGATCAGCACAAGACCTGACATCTCATATGCAGTTACCCAACTTGCCCACATGTCCACCAACCCATCAAAGAAGCACCTTAACAAAGCTCTGTACATTTGCCGGTACCTCCTTGGTACCTGAGACTATTCTCTTGTATACAATGGCAAAACCGGTAAAGGTATTATTGCCTGCACTGACTCTGATTTGGAACAAGACAAAGTCACGTCTCACTTGCAAACAGGTTTCTACCTGAAATTTATAGATGGTGTGTTCCTACAGAACCCACACGCACAAAAGACCACCACCCTGTCTTCTACGGAAGCTGACACACCCCAGGTGTTTAATCAACATCTGGTTGATCAAATGGGAGACGATTTTCAGGTACTTCAGATATGGGCTTGCCACAATGCTTGAATAAGTCAAAGAATTCAAATGATGTCATCCAGAGATGTCTAGGCGTGTTCAGATGAGCAGAGTGGAAAATTCATCTATAGCTGTCTTGGCATTAGACAGATTAGACTCAGGTTCCCAAGTGTAATCTTCATCAGAATATCCTTGCCAATGGACAAGGAATTTCAGGTGATGACCTTTTCAGCTCTTTTTATCATTGATTGCTTGATTGGACTTTACATCCAAAATGACATAAAACTATTTTGGTCTTGATTGTCTTTGGAGTCGCACGAGATATTCCCTTGCTTCACCCCTAGGATGGATGTACTACACCGCTATTACCTGGAATTGGCATTAAGCTATCACTTTTACTTGAAAATTTTTCTTGAGATTTATGGGGACCATAAATCATAGGATGGGTGTAGATATCAGGAGGTACATAGTACCTATGAGGGCACACACTGGATGTATGTGCCTGACCTTGTCTCTAGCCTTGCCCCTCCCTCTTGCTCTAGTCTTGCTGGGGAATTCTTCACTTTCCCTATTCTAGCCCGAAACGGCTATAAACTACCAGATTCTCACTAGCTCTAGTCCCTTGAATAGGCCACACATTGAACACTTGGTCTCTATAACATTAGACCAGAATATCCTCAAAACTATCAGCTTATCCCTTGACAAACTATTCATCAACAAAGTCTATTCATTGCTAGGTTATACATTAGAACATTGAGTGATCATAACCAAAGGTCTTTACAAGCCCTAATCAGAAGTCCTCATGTACTGTACATGGAATATTGATCACTTAGCTGAAGGTCCTTGCAAGATCTAATTGACTTTGATCTCATCATGGATCTTCATATGATCCTATGATGTTTCACATCACTTTCCTTCCTTCATTGGAAACCACTCCTTGATTGCCCTGATTACCTTGCTTGATTGTTATAGTCTTGATGAATCATGTCGATTCATATCCTCACCATTGCTCTTAATTGTTCTAACTTGCTCTTTTAGTTCGCTCTTCAAAGATTGCTTGTTTATTGCTTGGATCAATCTGGAATCGATCAATCTGGAATCTTGATCATAGGACAGATGTAGTGTAACAGACACTACTTATCACTTACCACATAGCAGTGAAAAGGACTGTGATCTAAACCCCATGGAATGGGGCCTCGCTTGGTTTAAAGGGGGTTGGGTACCTGAGTTTTGGCAAGCTGGCTGATGTAAGTGTCTTGCTCACCAGTGATTTGGAAGACTACATGCAGATCTTCTAGTGACTTGAGCACACTTGAATGGAGCAAGAAACCATACACTGATATACATACATCAGATGGTTGATAGAACCGTTAACTGGAGTAACCACCACCTTTGAGTGCAGGGCCACTGAGCTGTTCACGATCGTTTTTATCTATTTCCCCAGAATTGAATGTGGCAGTCTAAGCAGTTTCTGTCTTATGCTGGAGGGGATCAGGGTCCAAAAGTGGTGGGGTCTTTGCCTGCCAGACATGCTTGGAATCTCAACATATGCAAATGCATGGGCCACTATGAGGATCTCTTGTGGTATCAAGGCCCTTCCTGAGAGCCTCATATGAGAACCACTGTAATTACCTCAGAAAGAGACAATGGAAGCAAATTCAAGTTATCATCAAACTCTCCAGACAACAATGCTATCTATGGAGCAAAGGAAACTCCCCACAACATGGCGCACTCACCCCCTGTCAAACTGACCAGCATCCCCCATCATCCATGAAACTCGCCATAAACAATCAACACCTCTTTCCCTAGGTGATGCTCATCATGACAGGTGAAGAAAGTGTGTGCAATAGGAAGCTGATGGGTTGCAAATGAGCAGTGATGTTGACAATGATGTATATGTTGCTTCCCTCTGGACTACCTAGTGGAGGGTTAAGGGCACCCACTGGGGCCCAGACTCGCTGATCCGGCGAGTGGGATTCCAAAAGATGTTGAGACACCTGAAACCATAGAAAGTGATGAAGATAAGTGAGTGTCTCTTGCCATGAGGAATCTCATTACCTTGACATTCCCTTTGGTAATGGTAGCCTTGCTGGTCTCAGAGTCAATCTGCGAGATAAGACCAGATCGTCCTATGAGCTCATGACATGCACTCTAATAATCACTCAAGGGATCTCTGATGACCCAGACTATATCCCCTACATGGTACAACTGAGACATTGAGGAAAGGAAGATGGGATGCTCAGGTCCCTCAAATAGGTGCACCATGGCTGATTCAGTCTCTTGGTTGATGGCAACTATGTTACTGTACTTTCCGAAGTGTGTGGGATCAGAGATTGTGACACCATCATCAGTCTTCCGACCTGATTGTACTTCTGATATGTTGTTATCACGAAGGACGGATTCACCATTGAAGCGACATGGAGTGTGATCTGTTGAGGTGAAGGAGTGGAGATGTGGGTGATTTGCTTGATATTCACCCTCATCAGTATAAGACCAGCCAGAAATGTCTGCTCGTCATGTTGATAACATGGTAGACCATAGCATGATGGTCGCAGTTGGCCATAATGCTCCTCAGGAGTAAAGGGATGGCAGGCTAGTGTACTTTGACCAAGACTTACCTGCTTTGTGAGGCATTTCTTCAGCTTCAATCACCACAGGGCTACAAGGATGTGGAATTCCAAAGTGTTGTTGTTGAAATCCAGCACATAGGGGATGTCCCCTTTGTATATCCCACGCTTCAAGACAGTATACCATGCTGGTAATGATGGCACTGATCGTCCAACAAGACATCCAAGAATCTGATCCTCCACTGGAATTAGCAACCAACCTCATATGTAAGAACAATGTGATAGCGGCACCATATGAAGGAAGACATTTGGGTAGGGGGCACATACTGTTATACACCCTGGCAGGTACTTGTCAACCTTGGTGTCCAATCATACATCCTTTCAAGCATTCACAATGTACTCCATTAAAGAGCCTTATATAGAGATGAGCCAGTCTTTTGATAGGAACTCCTCCCAATATTGGATCTTGGGGTTGAAGTTGTACTGGTAGTTGATCAATTCCACAAGCATGTAGTAGTCTTGCATCCCAAGCATCCAGTCCTGAATGGAATTCCAAATTTTGGCAGGTTCCAAAGCTCTGCGGACGTCCAACTTGTCCTCTGGCTCATCTTCTTCTCTGTAAGCATCATGACCAGTACAATAATCAAATTGCCGGTTATATTCATTATTGTCAAGACCATCGAGGGTGGAGGGTAGAAAACACCATGTGATGCTGTTAACAGCTGTGAGATAAGTGGAGGAGGGGCCACCATGCTCTGATACCAGATAAATGCGCATTTGTGAGACCACATCGCGACGCAATGCCATCTGAGTGTTCTCTAGAGCAATGAAATCATCTGCACAGAATTGCGTCAGAGCAGTTCAAGAGCATGATAAGTGGACTCACCATTGTCTTCCCTTTCTACACCTGAATTCTCATTGTCATTGTTATTGTCCACCTGCGCAAGATTTCCATGAGCCGAAGAGCACCTTGGTCAAAATAAGTAACACCATTCTATAAGTCCGTTTCCTGTGTCTGGGACAGTGCTCACTGCCTTCAGCCTTGCACTTACTCTTTGCTTTGATGGGTGGAGGGGACAGTAAATCACAAGATTTCATTTGCTCATCTATATAGGTAGTAGCTGCAGCGATGTTGCCATCTTCAAAGAGTCTGAAAACACAATTGCAAATGGGATTCCGGTCAGACGTAACATAACAGTCCCTGAAGCTTTGCATCTTGCAGTCGAATGTAGGGAAGTCAATGCTCTCAGACGCCCAATCCCACATAATGGCTCAGGCATCTGGGTCATCCAACAAACTGCAATCTCAGGAGATGGACAATCAGCACAAACCCTTAGCTCTGCAGCAAATACGTACCAACAGTCATACTGGCATTTGACAGGCTATCTATTGTTGATTATTGCTGGGCTAGTACAAACTTAGTGGTAAACTAATTGCACTGCTACAGTATACCCTACCTCCAGTGGTGGTTGGTGGTTGGAAGGAAATAGTTGTAAAGGTGACAGTTTGCATTTTGTAGTGGCATATTTGATGGGCCATTGTTTGTGGCTTCAGCCCATCAATGAGTGGTCTGAGCATCTCAGTCAGTGCTGAGTGGTAATTGCACAATTATTTACTACTAACTATGTACTTTTACAGCAGTTTGCAAAACTAATGAGTTGTGTGTGCCCAAAAAGGAAACCTGCTCAGCAATGTGCATACACCCAGTGCACTGACCATTCAATGGGCAATTGAATCATTGATGGAGACCTAAAGGACCATGCCTTGGACCTCTGGGGCTTTGGCTGGAGTGTCGAGGATGTCTGTGAGATCCTCCAAGTTTCCCAATCTAGTTGCTATCGCTGGCGCCAGACCTTCAAAGAGTATGGTATGGCACAACAGCCACATTCACTGCTTGCTGGCCACACCTGACTACTTGCAAGAGCAGCCATAACAGCACTAGGGTGACTTTACACTGACAACTCCAACCTCTTTCTTGACGAAGCCTGTACATGCCTTGCAGTTGAACACAACATCACAATCATGCCATCCAGGAAGATTTCTTGTTGAAGCTTCAAACTGACTATCTTGGCAATGACTCAGATTTTGATGAAACCAGCAAAAATGACTGTACACATGCTCAACACTACGGACAGGTCCTTCCTCTGGCCCTCATGAGATGTCAAACGCCCATTCTGGCAGGCCTTCTTTGATAATGGCTTGATAAGATCAAGATCATCACCAGATGAGGCCAGGTCAAGGGCATAATTGATGGGATCCTTTCACTTCCATGAGTCAACTTGAATAAACTTTAGTGCCTGTATAATGTCACTGTGAATCAATGCGACCAGGACCCAGGTCTCCAATCGATCAATGATGCTAACCTTCCAAATGTTGCAGACCTCAGACAATAGTGTATATTTTGTGCTCATTTTTTTCAGGTCATCTATAATCCACACCTACAGCTCGTCTCACAAGCACTCCGGTTCACCTCAACAGCAGCTTGGTCTTATCCAGCACCCTCAACAAATGCAGTCATCAGACGACCAGTTTCTCACAATTGGTGGTCATGGAAAAGTCTACCTCACATCAATGTAGGCACCATGAATTGTCGGATCATGGTGTATTTTACTGACTACAACAACAGCATCCTTTTCCTGTCTCCCTCCACACTGGCAGTGACAGTCATCCCATACCCCCTCCCCACTCCAAGGCTTCAGTCTGTCCACACACCTCACCCAATCTCAATGCCCTTGCAGGCCTACAGCACATTGCCACAAACAAGCTCATTGGATTGCAACAGATGGCCCATGTCCGACCAGAAACACCACCAACACAGATAGTTCAACCTCACAACAGTCCCACAGTACAAACAACGTCCTCAGCAACTATACCCTCACCAAGACCCTCAGCGCAGGTAGCATGGACAAGGTCAAGCTCGTGACACATGATGTCAGAAGAAAAGGTTTGTCATCATTATGATTCCTTCCTGGTGCATCTGCCTAACAGCTTGCTATAAAAATCCTTCCCCACATCCACCCCTCCATGTTGCTCCCAAACAGTTAAAACAGTTCTCCAGAGGCTATCACAAAGCAGGCTTCCAAGGATGTCTCAAGGACATGAGAACCATCCATGAGGCCACTCTGTCCATGCTTCTCCACCATCCCTATATCTGTGGCATGTGCGAAATGATCATCCATCAACATCATTATTACTTTGTCTTCAAGTATGCAAGTGGTGGTCAGATGCTCAACTACATTATTAGCCATGGTCCACTATGTGAATGTGTTGTGCATAAGTTTGCTGCTGCAAGTCAGAGTCAGCCATTGTTGCATACATATCGGTGTGCGGCGACGATCTTGAATCCCCAAGGCTGAGTGATACATTATAAGTGACAAAGTAGCCACAGGTGGTACCTTACTCCCGAGTGTTGGTGGGTCGATGGGCTGGCATCGTCGACTGTCACAATCCATATTTCTCCTGACTGGTCTAGCTCCGGTGGAGGTACAGAGGTGTCAAAGTAAAGGTATACCGGAGCTATTTGAGGTTACGAGTCAAGTCCAAGTTTGATGGACCGAAGTCCATTTGGACAAGATGCATAAGAGGTGCCGACGTGGATTACTGGCTAGCAGCGATGCCCGGAGTTGTCGGAGGGTGGAATGACCAGAGGAGTGGAGTTGTTGAGGACATCGGTGCAGGACTTATGTGTCGTGCCCTTGCTAGACTCACTGGGCCTCGTATTTCAGAGGTTCAGGTGAAGGTTAGGAAGAGGTGTATATAGACGCAGGGTTGGGTATGATAGATGAGGCTATGAATAGTAAGGTGAGGAGGTCGGACGAGATTAGAATAGTTTCGACGAGATATTCATACTACCACTACGACGGAGAATACAGAAGTGTTATATACACTAAAAGTCCGGAGGAGATCTGGGTCCATAAATACTGCACGAGGCAATGTACATAGGAGCAGAATGATGATCAGAGCGGAGCACGGAACACAGCCAGGGCGGGCTGTACCGATTGACAGGCGAAATACAAGCTAGAGCTGAAGGGGGTTGATTAGAGGTACAGAATTCGGAGGTACAAGTCCGAGGTATGTCCATTGACTTGAGGTCAAAGGTACTCCGAGGTATTCCGGAGTTGGACTTGTCAAATATCTTGGTCTGAGGTCAAACAGTGTTCTGTGGTATTCCGGAGTTGGCTGGAGTTGGACTTGGTGGATTTCTGGGTCGTGACATTGACCATCAATAGGATATGGGACCAGAAGTGGGCATATGGAAGAAGTTGAGGAGAATGTGGAACACAAGACATCTGATTCCTAGGGTGAAAGCCTTAGGGATACTTCCCATATGGACAAGGACTTTAAACCTGTCCACTTGAAAGGGCCATCTAGGTACATAATCAGATTTATTACATGTAGTGAGTGATGCTGAAATGACACATCAAACAGTGTGTCCATGATGTTGACAAGATCAAATGCAAGTTCCAAGTGCATTCATATACCATCTAAAGATATCTTGTTTGTCCCTGAGAGTGCCCAGCCCCATGCTAGCAACCATTGTCGGCATGGATCATCTGGCAAAACCCCTCTCTCGTTGGTCAAGAAAGCATCCAAAATCTCATTTGGTGTCAAGTCATGCAACCAGGCAAGCATCAAGGAGAAAGAACCCAAGCTGACCACGCCTGAAAAGGACCTTCCAAACCAACCTTTGGTGGAGACCACACTGAGTGCGACACCTAGTAGTGGGTTTGCATTGTTCTTCAACATGTTGTCGACGGTGCATACAGTTCTTCCTGAGGGGTTGTAGCATACGGAATTGAATGGCATGATGGCCATGGTCGTGCTGCCTATGGATGACACCCACATATGTTTCGGCTGCATTTGCTGATCAAGAGCAAGGTCTTGCCACCAATACCAAGAAATTTTGGGGCAACGATGCAGATGCAGGCCCATCTACTGCCACCACAGACGCCTCGACTGATGTTGACACCCTTTCCTATGGGTAAAGTGGACTGTGAGAGTTTTACTTGGTGCAGTCATGCATGCTGATGTCTTGCTTGAGATGTGTAGGTCCCATGGTTAGCGCTTCACGGAATTCAGTTTTGGAGAGCGGGAGGGGATGGGTGGCAGCACCAGATGTTGGTAAGGAGGGTACTGATGGAGCTCAAGTTGTGATGTGGCATTCTCATTCTGTTTGTTTTTCCCTTCCCTTGTTTTCAGATCTTTCCTCCTCTTTCCCTCAAATAGCCCAACACAAGTGCATGACCCCAGGTGAAGATAAATCACTCTCTATCAATCTGTGACATTATTCCTTCCCGCTCGCTTGCTCTCTCCCTCTCTTTTTCCCTATTTGATTCAGACTTTTCTTCCATAACACATCCTATTGATTCCTGGTGATTGATATGCATAGAAAGTATAGTTGAACACACAGTGGTGTTCATGGCCATATCCCAAAAGATTCGGGCTTGTATATTAAGGAAACGCCTCACTTGGTGGAGAAAGCGTGGTCTGGCAATTTTCAGGGAGGCAAGTTTGGACCTAGGGTCCTTAGAACCCAATCGAAAGGTGTACTTGTGTTCGTTAATCGCTGGGAGATGGAGGGCAAGGAATTTTTCTGATTTGCATGTCCCTCATCACTTTTGTCAGCACAAAAATGTATGATTATAAGAATATAAGACAATCCTACTTTTCTTTTCTCTTTCCTGGCAGCATCCACTGCAAGACATATACTTCAAATGCATCCAAATTAGATCCTCAACAGGCCAACAAGATGCATAGTCATTGAGCTATGGAAATTCTCAGAGAGCCTTCACATTTGGTCAATGAGTGACAGAGACTAACAACAGTTTGGCAAAGACACTTTACCTCCTTTTTCACCAATTGTATCACATTAATAGTCTGGACAATCTGCATTTTGTAGTGTCAAGGTGTTTTGCAATTGAGCTGTGAATGAACTTCTAAAGCTAGTATGAGAAACCCGGGAGTAATTATCATTATTGAGGTATCATACCTTGAGTTTCAAAAATATGGATTCATCCCAGGCCAGCTGAATTTCCAAGTTATAACCACCTCTCCCAGATCTCCCAGGTTCTCCCTCAGGCTTTGGTATTTTGTTGTGCAGAGATTCCAGGAATGAATCAGTGAAGGCTGCATCAGACATAGGGTCATGCTCAACCACAGTGACTGTTGAAGGAGAATGGGGAACTTGAACTGGAGGTGATAAGGTGGAGATCCTAGAAAATCTCAGTGTAGTGCAGCATACTGGACAAGATTGTGACTGGCGTGGAGTACAGAATAAAGCTAAATCTGCATGAGAACAGAGTATGACTGTTGCGTCCGACAATACAATAATACAAGAAGAGCATGAAAGGATTGAGGACTCAACACAGGCTGAAGCATGTTTTGATGAGGATTGCATGTCCACAGGGTTTTTTTCTTCTGTGTGGGCGATGTTGAGGGCCAAGGTGAAGACAGCAAGTTTGACCTTGTTACATTTTAATGGCACCAACCAAAGAGGTTTCCACAGATGATTTTTTTTGGGTAACAGCAAGTGCAGCTTCTATGACAAGGCAAAGAGGCTTGAGTGTCTGATCCTTAGGTGAACGGCAAGGGGGAGACTGGACACATAAAATAAGGCTTACCAAGCATTCTCACATCACGTGTAACACGTAAGGATGGCCGACTTAATACTTTAGGTCAGTGAGATTTGCGTATACTCAAGTGCATGTGCTGTCAATACCTGATCTCTCTCTTCTCTCTCCAAACAACAGTGTCAGCAGGTAAGTAAGTTGCTGACATTTTTAATACACTGATTGTGTCATGAAATTGTGTCACATGCGTGTAAGGTGAGATCTATAACCATTAAACATGCTTACTGCAGTGGTTATGCTGCCTATTTTTATTTATTTTAGACAAACATTTTTATTAAACTGACATACACACATGCCTAGAGTGCTCAGGGGTTCTGTGAGCTATCTGGTATCCACAGTGATGGCCTCCTACATTTTCAGTGTGAACTAAACTTTTAAATCATGCACAATATCATGCAGCAACACCGTTTGAACACTGGTGAGCACCTCTCCAATGGACTGTTCTCTTACTAATGTCGAAAACTGATGTGCCTCATCATGGCCCAATGATCACATTACTTATTTTTTGAATGGACCCATCAGGTGATGCAGGACCCACTGAGATGTTCACAATTGAGTGGATGCAGCTATGCTTGGTCACGAAACGGTGCTGTTGCATCTGCAGCAGATGGTCACCTGGCAATGGTTTGTGTTTGAAAGCAAGATCCGGGCATATATGAGGGTATCTGAGGTCCTGTCAACAAGCTGCTGACTAATCTGTTGTCCACTAACCCTCTTGTTACTTTTATACATGGTGGGTTGTCACCCACCCATGCTCTTTCCAGGTGTTCAGAATGAGTCCCTCTACCATAGACTGTTAGGTATCTCACAATGTTTCAACTCCATGGCAAGTGATCTACAGTCTACCCCACAATCACTTGGAAGCACTGCAAGAAGCAAAGATATCATGAGTCTCGTTCTGTCCTTTAATTATTCCTGCATGAAGAGCAGATGATATGTATCTGTGCGTGTCGAACTAGTTTGCTAAACTTCAGTGAGAGGGGGGAAAGAATGTCAACAAGTACTGTAGATGTAGTTACATGAATGAAATGTGCTAGGATATGAAGGGATGGGCAAAACTGCAGGTTTCCGGCCCAGGACTATGCCCAATCTGTCAGGTGAAGTGAGCTATGTCCCAAGGATTAGGAGTGAGCGACGCGAGAAGTGAAGCTGATGCCCTGATAGTAGGAGCTGCGACTTACATCGGCAAGGGTTATTATCAGACCAGAGGGAGGATGTAATTCTGCAGATTCTTGAAAAGATCCCGATCCTGTTGAAGGAACAGGGCTAGAATGATGGTGTGGTCACATAGGTATAGTTGGAACGATTCACTTGACCACCTCCCAAGTGTTTTGATAACGTCAAAGGGTACGCCTTTGAGGAGGTAGTGTAGCATGCCTCCGATGCGTAGGCTGTGACCTTTGAGGTCTGCCATGCCAGGGTTGAGTTTGGTGATGGTGTTGATACGCTTGGTGACCTCTTTCTTTGACAGCGGATGGAAGCCGGAGATGGGATGCTTCCATGAGAAGAGGTGGGCGGAGGGAAGGTCCGGGTTAAGGCGGAAGTGGCAGTCTAGTGCAGTTTTGGGGTCAAGGCGGGAGTCCGGGAGGTGCGGAGTGCAGTAGACTTCTTTGCCAGTCATGGTAGTCTTGGTAATGGGGAGCGAGAAGCGAAGGATGGGAAGGTTCTCATGGTTCTGTGTGAGCGAAATACCTGAGCGAGTAATGTGTTCAGCAGGGTTGAATCTTGAGCTGGCTTTGACTGTGAATTCACCTAGATGAGCTATGCAAAAGAAGGAGCAGACAAGGCATGCGAAAATCGCTGCATCTAGTGGGTTGTCTAGGTTCATTGTTAGGTGGAACTGTTCGAGTATTTCTGTGGTGAATGGGGAACATTTGTTCTGTTTGGAGGAAGTAGGAGCAAGTTTCGCTGCACCTTCTAGGAGGGCTTTGTATTCGGACTCTTTAACCGTCAATCGAGACCATGGAGTTTATGCCATGCCTTGATGCCTGCGGTGTAATTTCCAATGGTGGAGCCGGAGTATGCACCTGCACAGCTGGAGACAAATGCAGCGAACGTGTTGGTGGATACCGACGCTCTGAGATTGTCTGGGATCTCGTTGATGTCGCAGTAGACATGGAAGATGAGTAGGCCAGTGCCATAGACTTCTTTGGTGGAGTCCTCCCAGGATGTGGTCAAGCTCGAGTTCTGAGAGCTCTTTTCTGGGGGCAGGTCAAGTGGATCTTCGGGGGGGGGCTGGCAGGGAGCCATAACAGGAGACGTTGGCGGGCAAGGCAGTGGGGGCGAAGCGAAGATGGAAGAGGGGTGAGATCTGTCTTGTAAGGCTTTGGTTTGGAGTTCCAAATGGGTGCAGTGGAGGGAGCCAATTGAAACGGGCAGTTGAATCTGGGTTTGGAGAGCCCATTAGAAGCGCAGGGAGGCAGCATGCTGGAGAAGGAGGTCGAGTTCTCTCTGGTCGGAAGAGAGGAACTTGGAAAGTTCCTGCTCTCGCATAATGTGGTTAATGCATTTAGCAGCGTGAGCGGAGTAGAGTCTGTTTCTGAGGGCGAGTGCCTCGGCAGGGGTGATGGGGTTGGAAAATTTGACGATGGATTGGGAAAGGTGCTGAGGGATGGGGAAATGAGGGAGGAGGAGGTGGAGAGGGCCGTAGATGCCCCGAGACAGGTCATCAGCTGGGTTGCAGGCACTGGGTGTGAAGACAGGAAGTACGCTCCGAATGCGGGATGCGTCAGAGCCAATGAAGGAGTGGATGCGCTTGAAGATGTCGTTGATGTCTTTGTTGCGGTGTCTGCTGACCCGCCAACTTTTGACAACACTTGTGTTGTCCCCATAAGCGACAACATGTCTGGGATGCTCCAGGAGGCCAGAGAGAGTGGTGATAAGGAACTCGAAACCAACGGCTTCTGCCCAAGCAATGTCTCATTTGCTGTTGTCGTGCATTTGCCATCCTGGGATGAGTCTCCAGGCGTGCCGCCAGTCGCTGATGACGATAGCGATGCCAATGCCAGAACTAGCATCTGAAAATGCCTGTGGGTTGAAAAGTGATCGGGGGAGTGTTATGGGGCACCAAGCTTTGTTCGCCGAGAGTACTTGCCTCCACCATTTTAAGTCGTCCGCTATGGCCTTGTCAGGGTGGTGTGGTAGGAACGGCTTCAATGTGCATACTGCTAACATGCGCTCGAAGCCTGTTAGATATGCCCTTTCTTTGGAAATTAAGGAGGCAGTGTGTAATAGTTTGCCATAGAGTTTGCTGATGTGGTTGAGGCAGTGTTCACAGCGCTGCTCCCACTTGTCGATTGCACGTAGGTAATTGTCGCATTTCTCAGGGGTCAGCTCAACGAGTCTTTTGTCTAGGTGCTATCTGAAGCCTATGTAGGTAGTAGACAGTCCAAATGGTTGATCCTTTGAGATCTCCCAGGGAATGCCAAGTTCTGCAGAGACTCTGTCTATGTCAGATAGGTCGTATGTAAAAAGGCTGTCATGGTGTGATCAGGGGGAGGCATACAACAGGCAGGTGATAGGGTGGGCACAGTTCTCATTAAACTCTTGGGTGGATCCGTCTTCGTTGGTGGAGCCAGTGAACCAAACACAGCTGCCTGCCTGGAGCATGTTCTGCTGCGTGATTTGGTTATGGTATAGTGCTTGCATTTGGTCATATTTGGTTAGGTGCATGTTACGAATTCGGAAGAAAATGTGGTCGTCGACCCACTTATCTAGCGGTCCAATGCCACAGTGTCAGAAGATTTCAGCAGCAGCGTCCACAAGGTGACCATAGCTACCTGCTGAGGGGGTTGCTCCAAAAGCTGTGCATGTGTCAATACATCTGTGGGTGGGTGATGTACATACGACCGCCGCTGGCCATTGTGACGGATGTAGTGGGATAGTTCTGTAGGCTTCAGCTATATCCCGAGTGGCAGCTTCGGATTGAGGAGGGAGTTTTGAAGCTAGATGGAGGACGATTGAGAATTTCCCCCATGAGGCTGGGAAGTTAGAAGCGGTCACATATGAATTGACTGAAGGTTGTGGGTTGGAAGGGGTTAGGGAAAGTGGGAACGAAAAATTATGAATGAGTCTGAATTTACCCGGTCGTCCCGGTTTGGGAACGATGGATAGCGGGGATGACTGATAAGGGCCGATTGCAGAAAGAATAGTAGCGAGAGGAAAGGGTCCGATGTATCTACCTTTGATAACTTCTTTCTGTATGATCTCATTTAGTTCTAAGAGATATATGTTTGATGAAGGGGAATTCAGTGGGGAATGAACATGTGTGATATTAGGGAAATCTACTTTAAAACCATATCAGAGTCCATTGAGAATGCTATTAAAACAATTAAGGAGGTTGGCTTGTCAGAGAGCAGCCTCCCATGCATCCAGCTTATAGGGAGTTTGTGGTTGCTTTCTTCTGTGCTCGAGGGCATGTGTGAGCTCCATGTAGAGCAGATCCGCATCCGGAGCATAGGTGGGCTGGTGTGTGTTTGTCTGAACATCCTTCAGAGCGCTGCCAAGAGGTGCAGATCTGTATTCCGCTGATTTTAGCGTAGAGCTTGTGCTTGACATGTTTGGCGTAAATGTCGTGTTTGTTGTCCCAAGTCTTTTCTGCAGGGCAGAATACGACTGGCATGGAGTGGGCTTCACATCTGAGGCAGACGGCACATGTGGGAAAGGAATGGTCTCCCCCGCCAGATACATCAGCGGTGCGAAAGGATTTGGGCCGTTTGTGGGAATGGTCAGCTGGGTCTGGCGATGCAGGACCCGGTCATTTGAAAGCACTGCTGGGTTGTCATTTGTGCGGGGTAATAGATGATGAGGATGACTGGGGGTAAGAGGGGTGCATGCTGTGGGTATGCAGAGCACGGAGGAGCGCTAAGGCTGAGCAAAGTTGTTGCTTTGTCTGCAGTACATGCAGGGATGAGGGAACAGTGCATGGTGGTGTTGATCCCATGTGGTAATGATGGTTGAGAGTGGCGTGGAGCCGAGAGTTGTTCATCATGAAGACGGAAACTGGGACCGATAGAGGTGCAGCCAGTAATGGCCAGTGTGAAGTGGTTGGTTGGCATGAAGCCGAAAGAAAGGAAAAAGGGGGGGGAAGGATGGAGATAGGGTAGGGGAACGGGTATGAGGATGAGAAGGAGCTGGTAGAGGAATAGGGAGGTACTCGCCTGGTTGGCTTCTTCTCTTAATGCTTTGTTGGATTTGTGGAGCAGATCGTCCCGGATCTCCTTTATCATTTCCATGCTGATTGGAACGAGGTCGAAGGACTTGGGTGTGCCTAGCAAGTTGTGCCAGCGGCACCTGGCAGTGTCCTGATAGACAATGAGGGCGCATTTACCGAATTCATCCGGGTCATGGCGGTATGGGTGGGCGCTGAGCTTTAGCCACATGTTTAGGTGTGATTGGACATGTTCTTCTTCCCAGCTGCTTTCGCACATGGCTCAGATAAGGCAGGGGGCTGCTTTGTCGAACTCTGCCCAGGTCAGGTCTTTGTCTGGGATGACCATGTCTTTGACTTTAGATGCGGTGACTGGGACAAAAGCGTGTTGGCCATCCTCGTCATGCATCAGAGTAAGTGCATCGTCGTCCGTCAACCATGTAGAGGCCTCGGCTTCTGCAAGACCCTTGTTGGTGAGATAGTATAGCTCTATGAAGTCGCCTTTCTTGAGTTTACGAGTGGCAATGGGTAACGGGAGCTTTGTGATCGCAGTCGAAATAGGAACTTTGTTGTAGGTGAGGAATTTATTGCGGTTTTTCTTATGTTCCTCCTGTTTGGCTAATTCTTTCTCCTCATCTAGGGCACGTTGTTGTTCCTCTTCTTCTAGTTGGTGCTCTACCTGTTGGAGTCTGGCAGCTTTGGCCAGTTCCTCTTGTTGGTTGTTCCAGTCTTCTCTGTCAATATCGTTCTGGGCCTGCCACATGGCAGCGAGGCGTTGGGCTGCTAGTTCATAGGTGAGTCCGAAGTCATCTACGAGGGGCTGTCTTGCAGCTCTGAAACGGTCTAAAGCAAAGTTGGGAATTCGAGCATTGTGGGGGTTCAAGGCAGGAACCATGAGTGAATGAGTGAATGAATGTGAAAATGCAAAGAGAAAGACTAAGCTAGTGAACAGAGCTGTGAGGCAGTGAGATGGGCTAGGGACAGCGAAGTGGAGAAGAGAAAGAAAGATGCAGCGCCACTTTGCTTCTCACACGCAGACTAAAACCTATGTGCGGCTCGTGCCTCACCTTGCTTAGGCCCCCATCTGTGGATAGCAAGGGACATCAAAGATGCAGTCCAATATGACTTGGAACTGATGCTACAGTCATGTCTCTTAGACTGCGTGGCTGACAGCGAGACAATGAAAGATACAGCCTCCCTCTTCCAGGAGTGTCTTGAACTCATTCTCTCTATTTGCAATGGTGAAGAAGTGTGTTCTCAAGACATCAGGAAAGAGCTAGTAGCCTGGTAGGGACCACATACATGCTATTGAGCACCTTCTGACCAGTCTTCCCAGCTGTGCTGCCAAGAATGAGATAGAGTGGTATCTGTGCTTCACCTGTGCTGCAAACACCACTCTTATCTGTCTTGAGAAGCTTGGGATTCATGGCCTTCATAGCACTCCTAAGGAACATGGCGATCAACTTTTCTTTCATGTCTGTTGTAGGATGATTGTGGAGTTCTATTAGGAACAATGCTCTATTTGCAAACCTGACGTGGTTCTGGTTTCCACCACAGACTTCAGTCTCAACTCTGCCACAGATTCCAAACTCTTGGACCTTACTGACAAGATCCTGTAGAAGATTTTCCAGTGGTGTAGTGTTCATGCTGCTGTCAAGTTCAAGTACAGGTCCTGTCTTGAAGCACTTCCATCCACCTATACAGTCCCACATATCACACCCAGTCACCACCCTTTTCATATCAAAACAGAGAAAATTGCATTATGTTCTTCAGAGGATAAGTAAATCCATTTGATCTGGTGCATTAATGATGGCCACAAAGCACAAAGCAATAGAGAGCCTGGTTCTCCTGTTTCTCAGAGCTCACAGGCAATGATCAGCAAGAAAAGGAAGGTGGATCCATCGGCAGATGAACATCCATCTCAAGATGCATTGAGAGCATCATTAAGCCAAGAGTCCCTATCTTCCTCTAAATGGCTGAAATTAGGGGATTCTGAGGCCAAGCCCAAGGTGATTGATACTGATGTCCAAGTCAGAATGTATGGAGCTGAGATGTTCACTTCCCATGCTGCTCAGCAGCACGTCTTCTGCCTCCTCATTACTATGGGTCCGTGGCTTTCCAGGTTTATATAGATAGCTTAACCATTGTTGTGGCAGGATGTAATATTACCATTTGGCGTTATGATTGTCAAGGTGCAATCAAGACTTCCAAGTTGGATTTCATTCAAGATCTCCCCCAATTTCTTGTACTCCTCATAATGCAGCAGTTGCAGAATTGTGACTGAGATCTGCATTCCACAATTGATTTCTGTTTTGGCACCACACCACCAGAGAATGAGGAGGTTATCATTGGTCCTTCACAGAGGCCCAAGTCAAGGTTACTCTGGACCATTCAAGGTGAGTTTCTCACTATGGCCTCAATGGACACACTTCCAACATGTGTTCCACCCTTGTTGCAGTGCTCAGATTGCAGGATTTGGTTGCCAAGATTTATTGGGGTGAAGAAACTCAAACAAGTGAGGCGGACATCTTGTGCCAAGTCTACGAGATTGTGAAAGTTGAACTGGATGTCAAAGATCATGTTCCAGAGATGGTGTTTGCTCACAAATTTCCCAATTCTTCCACATCTACGATCTGTCAATGTCTTAATCTACCGACCAAAGGAGTGTGAGTTCTCTATATAATTCTCTTCAAGAAGTTGAACCCAATTACAGTGCTGCATGGTGATGAGTTCTTGACCTGTTGGTGGGACATGGTGAAATGTGATTCTTTTCCCACTCAGGTGCAACTCAATCTGATCACTGTTGAAGGTCATCTTGTGCTGTGCAGGCACAGTATCCACCACTGTGATGTCAGTGCCTCCAACCTAATGTCGAAATCAGGAGAGGGTGGCACTGTTGGTGTCCTGAATGACTTTGACTTGGTAACGGTGCAGGGGACTGTCAAGTCCAGATCCTCCAGGTTCGAGTCCGGCGAGATCCGAGAGAGATGGTAAAGGGAAACAGAGGTTTGACCGAAGTCGACGGAGGTGTGGAGGTGTGGAGGTGCAGAGGTGCAGAGGTACGGCAGTGTGGGATGCGGAGGTATGGAGGTGTGGGGTGCGGAGGTACGGAGGTGTGGGGTGCGGAGGTATGGAGGTGTGGGGTGCGGAGGTACGGAGGTGTAAGGACGTTGGCGCAGGACTTATGTGTCACGCCCTTGTCAAGTCCCGTGTCCTCGTATTTAGGGTAGAGAAAGAGGGAAATGAAGTCAGACTCGAGAGGAGGTGACTTAGTTAATTTTCGTACTGAAGGTACGACAGATTATTACAGGGGATTTATATACT
>JBBPNA010000490.1:0-19585 GCA_038090555.1 Boletus subcaerulescens | reverse complement strand
TTTCGCGAGTGGCACCGGCATCATCTAATGCGGTAAACAGGTCGCGAAGTCTATGAGCATGGTCTGGGTGAGCAGACGATAACTGCTCATAAGAGCCACGAAGCTGAAGGAGTTCCCCCCAAACGATAGAACGTCCTTGCTCGAGCCACTCGACAGCAAGTTCTGGGAATCCCAAGTCCAAAGCTGCTGCAGCTGCCTCGCGCACAACACCGGCACCTCGCTTGAGTTCTGCATAACGGTGTGTAAGGGAAAGGCCAATCCATGCAAGTTGAGGAAGGAGGTTGATAGCAATAGAATATGCACGGAGGAGGGAAGGATGTCGAATACGTCGAGCACATAATATCCAATTCCGCGATGCATGAAATCGAACACTAATGGGGCCTATGGGAAGAGAAGCAGAATGTGAATACAAGGAAATTGCGTCCTCGAGATCGCTCAGCTCCCCGAGGCGCTCGAAACGAGCTCTGAAGGAGTCCCCGAAGTTGTTCAGACGACCCGGCTTGCCAGGGTGACCATGAGGTGTGAGGACAACAGCATCCCTGAGTGTAGAAATGGCATCCTCGAGATCACTCAGCTCCAAGAGGCGCTTGAAACGAGTGATGAAGGAGGTCCCGAGGTTGTGCAGGCGACTCGGCTTGTGAGGGTGATCATGAGGCGTGAGGACAATAACATCCCTGAGTGTCGATATGGCACCCTCGAGATCGCTCAGCTCCCCAAGGCGCTCGAAACGAGCTTGGAAGGAGACACCGAGGCTGTTCAGACAACTGGGCTTGTGAGGGTGACCATGAGGCGTGAGGACAACAGCATCCCTAAGTGTCGAAATGGCATCCTCGAGATCCCTCAGCTCCCCGAGGCGCTCGAAACGGGCTCTGAAGGAGAGACCGAGGTTGTTCAGACCACTCGGCTTGTCAGGATGACCATGAGGCGTGAGGGTAACAGCATCCCTGAGTGCCGAAATAGCATCCTCGAGATCGCTCAGCTCCCCGAGGCGCTCGAAACGAGCTCTGAAGGAGTGACCGAGGTTGTTTAGACAACCCGGCTTGTGAGGGTGACCATGAGGCGTGAGGACAACAGCATCCCTGAGTGTCGAAATGGCATCCTCGAGATCGCTCAGCTCCCCGAGGCGCTCAAAACGAATGATGAAGGAGCTCCCGAGGTTGTTCAGACGACTCGGCTTGTCAGGGTGACCATGAGGCGTGAGGACAACAACATCCCTGAGTGTCGAAATGGCATCCTCGAGATCGCTCAGCTCCCCGAGGCGCTGGAAACGAGCTCTGAAGGAGACACCGAGGCTGCTCAGACAACTCGGCTTGTCAGGGTGATCATGAGGCGTGAGGGTAACAGCATCCCTGAGTGCTGAAATGGCATCCTCGAGATCGCTCAGCTCCCCGAGGCGCTCGAAACGAGCCTTGAAGGCAAGACCGAGGTTGTTTAGACACCTCGGCTTGTGAGGGTGACCATGAGGCGTGAGGACAATAGCGTCCCTGAGTGTCGAAATAGCATCCTCGAGATCGCTCAGCTCCCCGAGGCGCTCAAAACGAGCTCTGAAGGAGTTCCCCAAGTTGTTCAGACCACTCGGCTTGTGAGGGTGACCACGAGGCATGAGGACTACAGCATCTCTGAGTGTCGAAATGGCCTCCTCAAGATCGCTCAGCTCCCCGAGGCGCTCGAAACGAGCTCTGATGGAGAGCCCGAGGTTATTCAGGCCGCTCGGCTTGTCAGGGTGACCATAAGGCGTGAGGGCAACAGCATCCCTGAGTGTCGAAATGGCATCCTCGAGATCGCTCAGCTCCCCGAGGCGGTTGAATCGCCACAACAACGCCGCACCGAGATTTCGTAGTCCTTCGCAGTACCGGTCATCCGAAACCGAAACCGATCTGACCAATTTTTGTAACAGTGTGATTGCTTCTTGAAGGTCGGCTAGATCTCCGTATCGTTCGAAACACTTCAAGAGCTGGATACTTGAGCTCCATGGGTCCTCGTCTGTGAAGCGTGACCCTGAACGCGAGTCCACCAATGATTGCCCACTTGCATGACCAGGACCAGCTCTATGGTCGGCATACAGTTGCAGCATGAATCCCACAGCTCGCTTTTCGTGACTGTCAGTGGAGCTGAGCCCTATCGCCTCATGCAGCAATGCCTCAACCAATGCTCCATCGACTTCGTCCCCCTGTTTCTGAAACCGCGCCAAATGCGCCGTAGCCAAGTGAACCAATGTCGATAGACGGTCAGCATGACCGACAGGACGGGTGGCAAGTGCATTGCGGTACAGGCCAATGGGGATCTCAAAGGAAGCATTCGTGTCGTCGACCTGACAGAGGATGAATTTAGCTGTCGCGAGGTTCGACTGAGCGGCTGCACGACAAGGATGGTTCAGTGCACAAGCATTGAGCGCCTGCTCAAATTCTGCAACAGAACGCTCCAGGTCTCGTCTTTCCCCATGCTTCCGGTAACGCGAGAGAGCGCTGTGGCCATGATTCGTCGCGTTCTCCAGCTCGTCTAGGGGATTTGTAGTTGACTATAGACATACAATGATCAATGGGGACCGTGTTGACACAAATTGCGTGCTTACACAAAAAGGATCGAGCACCCTCGACGTTAATGAATCGCTGCTCTCGCCATCGCGCCGTTCGACAATCACAACAATCGATGAACACGGGGACACAATGCCGCCATCCTTTGGAAAGAAAGTAAATGCTGCCCAGTGTGAGTACCCGGACGTTGTGCAAAATGCCGTTCCACTCACGAACGTGTTCTTTACTGCGATCTAGTAGTTGTTTCACGGTGACTGTCAACTTTCGCAGCTGTTCGCCAGTACCCAACATGGGCTGGCATTCGAAAGAAGCGTAGACCTCGAGACAAACCGTTGCTGATGGATCCGACGATCTAGGAGCTCTGTAAGTACTAACCCAAGTTAACAGAAGGGGAACTCACATTGGGAGTGGCTTGTTCCATTCGACGGCATCATCCTGGACTGACGAACACTCATTTTCAGTTCTCCATTCAAGGCCACTGTGGCGAATGATGGTGTAAAATCGGGCGGGAAAGCGCCGGAGGCCAAGGACGACATCTGTCGCTCGAATATCTACCTCATCATTAGCAAACGTTTGACTGGGTAGAGAAATGAGTTGCGCACTCGTGATGACCATTTCTTCGGTTTCGTCCATGTGCGTAACAGAATCCGACAGAGACGCTTCGTCCTGTGGTTGGTCCCCGAGTCCAGGATCTCCCCCCTCCACTTGCTCCTGCGCAATACCAGCAAAAGAAGACTCGTCCTGTGGACTGATCTCGTGTTCTGACTTTTTCTCTTTCCCATGTTCCTGTGCGGAACCCGAAGACGAATGTCCGTCTTGTGGCTGGTCCTCGGATCCGGATTTCTCACCTTCGTCTGGCTCCTGCCCTACACATTGAGGATAAGAGTTAGAAGTACCGGAGGTTTGTATGCCGTCCTGCAGGATAGATCAGTTGGCAAACCACCAGTGACCTCTTGAGACCCACAAACAGGGTGCTATGTGGCGGTGTGCCTGGTTCGGGTTGTGGTCGTTCCTCTCCGGTGCTCGATCTATCGGTCACTGTTGGTTAGATTGCGAAAACATGCAACGAGGGACATACCTGGAGCGCATTGAAGTCCATACTCGCATCCACCATAAACCGAACCTTGACCACGTTGATGTGCTTGGTTCATGTTGCGGTCGTTCTTCTCCAGTGCCCGATCTACCCGCCATCGCTACTTAGAACAGGGAGCTGTGAAAGAATACACCGAGAGACATACGTGGATCCTGAGCGTAGTGAAGTCCATACTCGCTTGCACAGTAGCCCAAGCCTCGTCCACCTCGACATCGTTGATTCGGATTGTGGTTGTTCTTGTTCAGTGCTTAATCCGCGATTCATTCTGACCCAGAAAGGTGGGTTGTTGAAGTATGTAGCCAGGGAGGTGCGGAGCATTTATAAGCTCTTAGTGGTTTCCACACCACGTGTGACTCCGGAGCAATGCATGGAGGCAGTGACTCGATGAGGACTAATTCAACGAAGTTGTCGTCGCCAATTGTGAGGTCGGTACAGGAGAAGGGTGTTGCGACACACCTGCTGTGCCCATCCGGTGGTCCTACTCGCCTCTGCAGTCCATTTCCGTGATCCTCGCAATCTAGACAGGGAAAATAAGCTGTAGTAAAACTTCGCGGTGAGGTAAATACCTGGCGCTTTTCATTCATGCTTCCACAGCCTTGTCCACGAAGCGGTAGCACGTTACCGTGGGCTGGTGCGGACCGATACGCTGATACGCTGCATGGTTCGGGTTGGACAACTTGATGGTCCATAAGCGGGTAAAGGATCGCACGACTTCAACTTTTCAAGTTGCTCGAGGACTCGACCGGACGATTGGAGGTTGTGCAGGCCGGAGATGTTGGTACAGCGCTCAAAGTTATTATACCTCTTTTGAGTTGAGAATGCTTGATGCTTGATGGCACGGTCCTCATTGGTATTGACTAGGATTTACGACGCTCCGGGGTGGTCCTGTGAAAAACTCAGATGTATTTTTCAACCCTAGTACCTACCTATCCTATTTGCTTGAATACCCTCGGAGCTGCTTATACTAGGCGCATTCAGGCTTCCGCCTGCTTCTCAAAGAGATTCGACAAAAGGAACCATTGGAATAGCGTCCACCTTCAAGTTCTTCGAAATTTGCTCGGTGACGACGACATTCCGGGGATTGACAATGTTGAGCGCCAGCGGGGGAGCAGTCATTGTGAATGCGAAACTTGGCTGGCCACACTACTGAGGACGAGGAGGACGACCTTGCATCACGATTCACGGGGCTACACTGGTAGCTGAGTACATGCCTTCCTTTCATCGATATGTTCGCCCCTTCGTCGACAAATACCATGTACTCTAGTACAACGAAAGATCAATCCACTGACATGTGCATGCGCATTCGTTTCCAGCTCTCCATAGTAAGAGCGACTCAAGGGATCATGATCAATATTGGTACGATGGGATGCGTTGCCGCTGGAAACCTGGCTGTTGGATGGTCGAGCGAACATGGGCCCGGGACCGGGGAGACCACATTTAAGCTGTAAACTCAGGAGCGAGAACCTGGAAAAGCGCCACGAAGGAGCAACAATACCAAGCCTTGCAAGTACAGAGATTCACACTAGCCCAGGCTCAAAGTTGTTGGTCACCTTCGCTCGAGTGCTAGTATGAGCGTCGTGGTAGTTGTCTCGGCTAACTCCGGTGACACGCCCCTCCATGACTCCATCCATCCTGCCCTCTTGCCTGGTTCTCAATAGCGCTCGTGGCAATGCAACGCATGGTGGCGTCGAACTTCTCGGGTCTCGTAGCCATGATTGATCAAGGAAAAGGACCAGTTGGGATTATGTGGTAGACGCCCACTGCATGAGGTTCGACCCGCAGGACGGTCAGTCATTATTGCCATTGGGACGAGACCAAACCTGTGCGTAAGTCCCCTGGCGCTTCGTAGACTTCTTCCTCATGGGCTTCCATTATGCAGAAGGATCAACCCTTCACGGCCATTAACATCATCCGTCATCCGCGAAACCCTAAACCAACCAATTGGCTATGCAAGGTGGGTGATTTGATCGTTTCTTACCCGTTACCCAAGAAGCACCTTTTGTAGAACATTCACGATGCCTCCTCTCGGCTGCGTTGCCTTACTCCAAATACCACCCACAAGGCTGAGGCTATTCCCTCTGCAGTCTCACACTTCGACATCTGTCGTGCACGTCATGTAGCAGCTGCTGCATTTGATTTGGGACGGTGTATTCTTGGCCTCCACATTGGCGTCGGAAAATGATTCATCGTGGGGATGAGATGGACATAGTGAGGCTTACTATTTGCAATACAGAAACCACTGCGTCGACCTCTGATCCTGCACGCTATTTACCTGGCGCTTTTGAACTGACTCTGCGCAGCACTCTGCAGCGTGCTAGGCGATAGCATTCTGTTTCGTTTGTAAAGCTGAATCCCGTTTGCGAGATCCCCCTCTACACCGATCTGCAAGGACCCCTTTCATCGACCCTTGAAACTCTTCTGCGTGGCACTTCGAGCACCCAAAGATTTAGGCTGGTTGCAGCTGAAGATGCGAAGTTGGAGGTCGGGATGGAAAAGAATCGGGTCGTTTTCAAGGTCTTGGGTGATCGGTTAAGAAGGTTTGGGTTGACAGAGCTTCCCTATAAAGCTACCATCGAGAGCGTCCCTCGTATCTTTGGCGCTGCCGCACGTTATCGTTGGCTCCTTGATCTCACAAAGGAACACGACGAGACCAGTGATAACCCTGAAGTGGCCGTCGACTTTTGTCGCTTGGAGAGAGCCTACGAGTCCGTTTACTGGGACGCAATCTTTTCCCCCGACGGGCATGAATTCTGGCATAGAGATCGAATTTCCCGGGACGGTCCGCATGTAGTCGATCTTACTGCCGACCCCGACGATATACTACGGCTTCAAAATCACGAACCAGACACCATGGGACCTATACTTGAACGCGTTCATGTTCAACGGTAGCTGTCTCAGCATAAGTAAGTATACTCGTCGATCATTGGTTTATCCTGTGTTGACACGGTATAGACGCATATTACACACAGTCGAGTGTTGGCGAACCTGAGGCGCCACTGAAGCGGGGGGAGACATTTACCATCGGATACGGGAATGGAACTCCGCCGCTTTCGTTCGAGTTGGAGAAAGGCCAGGATGTGGACGTTGGCTTCCTCAAAATCTTTTTTGCAACTCGGCCCATCGACATGTCCGACGTTGCCCAGCAATCGCTCTTTGATAGTATCAACGCGCGTGGAGGCGGTGTATGGAGTGTTGTAAAGGCTATGTTAAGGATGTCGTTGCTTGCCCGCAAGCCTGAACACAAGTGGTTCACGCTCGTTATTCCCGTGATGCAGAGGCGGAGTGTAGCGGCGTGAAGTGATCTCTTGCGGTCCTTTTTTTTTCCTGGTCGTTTTCTTTTTCTTTTCTTTTCTTTTGTTCTTTTGCTAGTCGTATATTATGACATGGGTCGTACTGAGTGCTCCCTCTCGCTAAGCAAGTGTACTCTCATTTGGTGGCAGTATAAAGTAAACGGAAAACAAGGTCAGAGTCACTTGGGGTTGCGGTCTGCCCCGAATCGGGCTTGTCCAATTCGTTCCACACTGTTCGGTCCAATACTCGTTCCGCTCAAAGTCCCTAGGCGCAGCGATAGATCGGCCAAAGGTTGTTGTCAATGACAGCGATGACTTGGTACTACACTGACAAATGTGCAAAGCACGAAGCAGCAAGACCCCAAGATGCCACTGCGTCCATCTCCCCCTCAGTCGCCTTTGGGTGACGAGCGCATTTATTGAAAAGGGTGACATTTACTATTTACTCAACGTTGGACAAGTCGATGCTAGGTCACGGCGCGATCTTTCGATAGCCAGTATCCACATCCTCGCGTTCCGTCAAGGGAAACAACAACAGGGCCATTCCTGTGATCGGATAACCAATGGTGAATAGCATACCCCAAATTTAGTGGTGCCCAGGCTTGTCGACGCTTGGTCGTGTGGGTTAGCGAAGGCTGGACCAACAGTTATTCGGCCTGGGGGTGACATTGCTCATAGGCTCTGTCACACGGAACGCATCAGGCCCGGAGGCCCCACGTCGGGGTACAGCATCTCCAATTGCCAGGTAGATAAGGTAACGAGGAGCCACGTGTCGTCTGATAAGCGGTCATCCAGATGTTTGTGCTGGTCAAGTAGATGTTGAGTTAGGATGGGGTTGAACTATGTGAGTTACGGGACTTGTAGGACAGGCACGCCTGCGAAATCTGTAGTGACTTGCATGGTGTGAGCATTGTCATGGCGAAACTAGTTGGTGGGGGAGATGTCAGACCTTCGGAACGAATGAGAACGAACTCAGAGTTTGGTCAATGGTAGCAGTGCCTCCTCCGCAGTTAGGCGCTTGGCGGGATGGTAAGCATGGAACGTAACACGTCGGCGCAATGTTGGTTTCGATAATTCACCGGACCATGCAAATCAGCGCCCGCATCGTGGAGTGATGACAGACAGGAAATGGGATGCCTACCCCAGTTGTGTCCGACTCGAAGTCATTGAGAGAGGGAAGGCATTTCCAGGGAACCGAGAGAGCCATGTCGACGGGCACTGGATACAGGCGGTTGCGTCGACGTAAACGTGGGGTGCATGTGAGCCCTGGGCGCTATGAGGAACGGATCCGAAGACGCCCAGGAACCTAGTAGACTGACCAAATCGGGTGTACTCCTACTACTAGGATCCTTGAAAGTTGGAAAGATATGTAGACCAGTCACATCAGGCCACGGCCTCAGTCCTGTGAGTCCCAAGTGTTCGTAGTATGGATAATGGCACACGATCGTTCTATGAAAGACGCACACAGCATTCGTGACGGCCACCTTCGCAGCCTCAGTATTGAGTTTCTTCGTATTACTCGAGTAGGATGGATTGTTGCGAGAGTTTCGGTTCAATCACTCGTGGGAGACCTAGGTTTATTGCCAGCGGACCCTGGCCGCCACGACGGCTAAACCTGTGCGTATTCTTCCTTTCGTGGTCGTGTTCTCAGTCCTCCTTGGATCTGGGTTTGCGCCGGAAGGATCATTTGTGCTTCTCAAATTTAGACAGCATCCTTCATCTGTGGTGGTGAATGACCGGGCAGGCTGGGCAACACGGCTATCTTTCACTACACTACACAGGAAGGACACTTCGCGATTCCGGCCCGCCCACTCGTGACTAGTCCTGCATGATCCGGAACAGACCTTTCATGCAGATGATATCGAGAGAATGCCACAGGTTACTCTGTGGGTACAATTACTGCTGAGTCGGTCGATCAATGACACGCTGTTTTCTGGCGCCGAATCTAGGTATGGAACTCACACAGCAACACTGCCTTGATGCAACAGCTTGCAGGTCTGCTCTGTTATTTAACCTCCCGAGGACAGTGCTCAGCTCTGAAAGTGACCGAGGGTGATTGTACGTGGCGGAATTTGTTTCTCTTCCGGTTTTACTAACCTGGTTATACCCACCTTCCTCCCATACATCTGCTGAACCATGCAGACAATTCGCAAAAACCTAGTACTCGTATCGCGTGCACGACCTGTAAATCGTGATACAGGCTGCATCCCTACAGAAGAGACTGCAGAGAATATGGCCCGTGGAGTCGGACGTCCGTCCGTCCCGTTGTGCGTCATTCTCTCATATTTGTGCTCTATATAGTTGATAGTAGCTGTAGGTTTGCTTTGGTCATTGGAATCGACAACTACGCCCATTGTGGGAAACTTGGTGGGGCAGTCAGGGACGCGAAAGCAATAAAACAATATCTGGAAGAGGAACTCGGTGTGTCTGAAGAACATATCTACACACTCTTCGACGAGGAGGCTACTCGTCATGCGATAATCAACGCCTTCCGAAAATTACAAAACGATGAACGGATCAACAAAGGGGATCCCATTATGATCTTCTATTCTGGACATGGGGGTGAAATCAGCCCTCCGCACTCCTGGGGCCTCGACCGCAAGATTCAATGCTTACTTCCTCAGGACTGTGAAACCGGAAGGGCCAATCTACCTGCTGACTGCGCGCCAATTCCTGACCGCACGATTGGTGCTTTGATCGAGGATATTGCTAGAGCAAAAGGAGATAACATCGCAAGTACTTAATCATCTTTGTTTCTCCATCGTTTGACCAGTGTATAGACTGTCATCTTTGATTGCTGTCATTCGGCATCGGGTACTAGAAGACAAGATGACGAATATATTCCTCGCAGCATTGACCTTCATTGTAACGTTCCAGAAACCCTTGATGACTACATCTGGGGAAGCCGACATGGGACAATGGCTCATAGTTTCGCACATCATGGTCTCCGATCGCACGTCCTCTTGGCCGCTTGTGGTGAGACTGAGCTAGCCTATGAACATAAAGGGCATGGCCTGTTCACCAGTGCGCTTTTGGCAACGCTCAAGAGTTGTGCCATCAATGACCTCACCTATGCCGGGCTTCTCGACCGAATACAACTTAGAAGGTATCAATCTTTCAAACTATAAAACGGTAGTGTCATACTCACTTTATGTAACCCATTCAGACAGCATCCTCAGTGCGAAGGATTCAACCGACATCGTCTCTTATTTAATTCGAGATTGTCTGCTAGCAGGCAGGTTTGCCACCCTGTTCAGGTTAACAGGGGTGGCAAATATGTCATCAGTGCCGGTTTGGCACACGGCGTCTCACCTGGGGTGGAATTCACCCTGTATAACGATCGAAAGCTCAGGCTAGGCGCTGTCCTGGTTGATGAAGCTTCCACCATCGACGATTTCGAGACCACTATAATTACATCCGTGCCTCTCGGAAGCGTTTCGTTTGCAAAGCTGACTCGTGTTAGAGAGGTATCTGTCCACCTGGATCCAAGAGAGCACCTTTCCTCGACACTCAAAAATCTTCTGCGTGGCGATTCGTATGGCACTGACACCCAAAAATTCCGGATGGTTGAAGCTGAAGAGGCGAAAATTGGGATTGCGATGGAAGGTGGTGAGGTCGTTTTCAAGGTTTTAGACGAGCGGGTGAAAAGGTTTGGATTGACAGAGCTTCCCCACAAAGCTACTCTCGACAGCGTAGCTCGTGTCTTGAACTCCGCCGCCCATTACTACTGGTTCCTTGATCTTGGACACGACCAGATTAGAACCAAACATGAGGTGGCCGTCAACTTTTACCGCTTGAAGGTAGATTACGACGACTACGGGGAGTCACTTCTTGCTCCGGTTGGCCCTGGATTCTGTCACAAGGGTCCAAGTGCGGAGAACTCGGACGTGATCGATTTTATTGTCGACCCGAACGCATACTATGGGATCAAAATCACGAACAAGACACCATTGGATCTATATCTGAATGCCTTTCTGTTTAACCACAGCAGTTTGAGCATTGGTGAGCAGACTCGCCGATATTTCGTTCCGCGTTTATTAACATCGGTTTGCTAGTCCCGTACTACACGCAGTCAAATGTTGGCGAACCTGAGGCACCACTAAAACGGAGCGGGACATTCACCATTGGCTATGGAGATGGAGGCACACCCCCGTTTGCCTATTCGTTGGAGGCAAACCAGGACGTCGACGTCGGTTATCTGAAGATATTTTTCGCGACTCGGCCCATCGATTTGTCTGACATTGAGCAGCCATCGCCCTTTGCGAGTGCCCACGAGCGCAATGGGGAAGATGGCGCCCCTGCAGGCGGCGGGTTGGTTACGGTTGTCGAGACTAGTATGTCAGGGATGTCGTTGCTTGCCAGTGAGCTTAAAGATACGTGGTTTACCCTTGATATTCCTGTCGTGCAGAGACGGAGTGGAGTGGTGTAAGCTACCCTCCGTGGTCGACGTTTCTTTCCTAGTCATGTTCATTTTCATTACTCTTTGTTCTTTTCCTAGTCGTGTTTCCTCGTTCATGTCGCTGCAAAGTGCATTTAATGTCAAGTGTTAATGTTTTAGGTCTCCTGTTACATATGCTGAATACTCCCCCATGGGCTAGTAAGCGCTCCAGTACTCGATGGCCTACGTTTCTGGTCACATGCGAAGATCATACACTGAGCACTAATAGCGCTCAGGCTCAAGTTCAGAATGTGTGAGACAGACGGACTTGAATCGCCAGCGACCTCTGGGTCGGAGGACAGTCGTACTTCGAGACCAGTAGCAAGCGCGTGATAGTCAAGTACACACGGGAAAAATACAAGCGAGGAGAGCAGGTACTTGTACACATGTAGAGGATGCAACATCGTCAGTTTACTGTACAACGACAACATGGACCATATCTGAAACAATGCGGCAAGCATAAACAGTCAAACAATTCGTGGGCAAAATCTAACCTCAAGACGCTGCCGCACCCTTCTTCCTCTGCACGACAGGAATCAATACAGTAAACCAGATATCATCAACTGCAGGTAGTCTTTGAGTGGCGGCACGCTGATCCGTTAGCGGCGGCGGGTGATTGTCTGTAAAGGGTGACATCTGCTCAATATCGATCAAGTCGATCGGCTGTGTCGCGAAGAAGATCTTCAGATAACCAACATCCACATCCTGGCCGTCCTCAAATCCAAACGAAAACGGGGGTGTTCCTCCAGTCCCATAACCAATTTCGAACGTCCCACCCGCCGTGAGTGGCTTTTCAGGGTTGCCAACGCTGGACTGTGTGTAGCATGCGGCTAAAATGGGTCAGTAAATACTAAAGGTTGAACGAACGATTAGTCATGGTGAGTTTGCTCACCGATGCTCAGGCTGCTGTTGTTGAACAAGAATGCGTTCAGATAAAAGTCCCTTTTGGTATTGTTCTTGACTTCAATCCCATAGCGTCCCTGCGGCTCGACAACAAAATCGATCACGTCCGAGCGGCTCGAGTTTGCATTTGGATCTTTCCTACAGAATCCTTTCCCCACCGTGAAAAAGAATTTGTTCCCGTAGCGATCGTAGTCGCAGTTGAGAAAGTAGAAGTCGACAGCCACGCCAGTACCTAGATTGTTGTATTTGCTCTCAATATCGAGGTACCAGAAGAAATGCGCGGCAGCACCCAGAATGTAAGCGAGGCGGTGGAGATCACCCTTGTGTGGGAGTTCTTTCAGCCCAAGACTTCGCACGCGGTGATCTAAGATTGTGAAAATAGCTTGATTGTTTTCCGTCGAGACTCGGATCTTTGCCTCTTCAACTTCTCTCACCGCCCGGAAATTGGCGGTGTTACTACCATTTCCATCCATCTTCCGAAGAGTCTCCTCAAGCACCGAATCGTTTCCAAGATAGAGGGGTACTTTTCCAACGCGGGTCAGCTTTGCATGCGAGACGTTTTCGAGATCCACGGATATAGTGATGGTGGTCTGGAAATCGTTGATCAAGGCTGGGGTTTCATCAACCAGACTCGAAACAACGTGAAGCAAGAGCTTTTTATGATTATACAGGGTAAATTCCACCCCAGGTTTAACGCCATGCGATAAGCCCGCGCCGATGACATATTTGCCTTTCCCATCGATAGCAGCTCGGGCTGGGTACCAAAGTTGCCTCCCAGCCGGCACTGTTGTATCATATAATATGCGGTGCCTGTTGATTCCTTCGCACTGAGGATGTTGTTGTCTGGATGAATGGCGTAAAAGAGAATGAGTATCATACGACTGTTTTGTATACAGAAAAGTTCATACTTGTCGAGATGTATCCTCTGTAGAGCCTCGGTGTAGGTAAGATCTGAGTTGTTGATCGCAAACCTCCGGAGCGTTTCCACAAGCGCACTAGTGAACTGACCGCGCCGTTGATATTCATATGCGCTCTCTTGCTCGCCACAAGCAGCCAAAAGGACGTGTGACCGGAGACCATGGTGCGCAAAACCTGGAGATATTTGCGCAAGCCGACCACTCCAGATGGTCCTATCGAGGTTTCCTGGAATGATCATGGTCTGAAGATCAGCGGAGCGAGGGACATATCCATCTCTAGTGCCGGAGGCCGAATGACAGCAGTCAAAGATGACGGTCTATACATTGTGGTAAGAAAATGAAAAGCGAAACATAGTATAGCACTTGCAATGTTGTCTCCCTTTGCTTTGGCCATATCCTTGATTAAGACGCCAATCGTGCGGTCAGGGATTGGCGCATATTCATCCCGAACCGGTTCGTCACCCGTTTGTTGCTCACAATCCCGAGGAAGCAAGCATTGAATCTGATTCTTTTTGAGGCGCCACTCAGGGGGAGGGGTGAGCGTACCCCCGTGTCCAGCATAGAAGATCACAATAGAGTCCCCCTTCTTGATCCGCTCATCTGTCTGTAATTTCTCCAAGGCCTCGATTATCGCCCCTCGAGTAGCCTCGCTGTCGTACAATGTGGTGATATGGTCTCTGGGCACACTGAGATCCTCTTCAAAGTGCTGTTGTACTTCTTTCGCGTCGGCGACTGCCCCACTAAGTTTCGGATGGTGGGTGTAGTCATCGATTCCTATGATCAGAGCGAACCTGCGGCACTGATCAGCTGTATGGTGCGCGATGTGAGGATCACGCACGATGGGGCTAGGCGTCGTCCGATCTCACAGTCCATATGTTTTGCGTTCTCTGTAGACTGTTGGCAGCCCCGGCCGTCGGAGCTTGAACGTTGAACTTGTACCAACCCTCCACTAAACTCAGGTCGGCGACAAAAGCCTGTTCTCGCCATTCATGTGTACCTCAAAAGGATGCGCGACGCGCCTGGCGTTGCTTAGCGTTGCAGGATAGCAAGTCTTTGCAACACGCGTGTTGGTCATGGCAGACGTGCGTTTCATTTTGGTTCCTCTGATTCTATTCTGACGCATGAATCCGAATCAGTGTACGATGCAATGTGGCTCAGCGCTCAGCATCCTTGCGTTCCACATGTAGGGTTTGACGACAAGGGTATACGCTTCAAGTCGTCGAAGCTTATTGTGGAAAACTATATCAAGGGCTGTTGGCAGATTGCTCCAGCGCCCTTCGACTGCGTCTGAGTGCTCCCAAAACAGCCCATTGTTCTTTTTCTCGTTGAATAGTCGATTGCTTCCGCGATGGTCTCCGGCACGGCATCAAGCGTCATTGGCTTTGTTGTCATCATGACCAGGTGGACCACTCGCGGTGAATAGAACAAAGGTACGTACACAGTATTTTGTCAACATTTCTCTGACACTCAAGTTTCTCTTGGCTTCCACAGTTCTCATCGCTCGCTCGCATCCTCCCCACACTATACCTGTCCACAACGTTCAGACTCACCCTCACCGCAACTCGAACGTTTCTATCCGTTGCCCTACGTTGTCAACCGAGCGTACCGGTCCAAGAGCCTGCGATGGAGAACACCAAGATGCCCATTGGATATCGTTTACTTCGTGAATGCGGCCCATACGAAGACGTCCTCTGCGAATTGATCAAGACTATCGGCTCGCTTTTCTTCATGTGGCACTCGCATCATCCGCTCCTCGCTCGCGCTCAACTACGAGGTGGACCGCATCATTGTCGCTCGCAACAACCCACGAGTATATAGGGTACTGGATAGGTGTACGGGTACGCTCAGGGCCACGGTCGTGGCCCAGAGGATATGCTGACAGCTGGTGTTAGAGGGAGCGATGGGAATTGCAATGGACAAATAGGAACGAGGGTCCCGAGGATGACGATCATAATCTACCTGTCCTGCATAAGAAGTGCTTATTGGAGGGCGCACGTATCCTTGCGACGAGTGATCGGACGTTGTGGAAAAAGGAGACCATCATGATGCCGTGTTTGCATGTGGGTGTCCGAGGCTCTTCTGAGCCGGGCGCACCAAACTGCACGGCATGCACCAAACCGCCATGTTGCACCAAGTCCTGTTAGCAAGCATGGATTCAGCAGGTGCTTGTCTTGTTTTCTGAGCGGGAACAGCTATGAAATGACGTACCTGGTGGTAGGACAGTTGCATTTGCGGGCGAGGTTTCTCGCCAACGAGTTTGCGCGCGGAGGGGAGACCAGTTACATCGACGAAGCGATTGACCTTGATCGTGAAGCACTGGAGCTTCGTCTACCCGGTCACCTCGAGCGTTCTGCCTCTCTGAACTGGCTTGCGGTTCATCTCAGCGATCGCTACAGCCAGCTCGGAAGTATGAGGGATCTTGAGGAAGCTATTGCCCTCGGCAGAGAAGCCCTTGACCTTCGCCAGAAAGGGCACCCTGATCGGTCGACATCATTGAACAACCTTGCAGTTGATCTCTCTACCCGGTACCACCAGCTCGGGATCATGGAGGATCTCGACGAGGCCATTGTGCTCAGCCGAGAAGCCCTTGATCTTCCCCCGCAAGGACATCGTGATCGATCGATGTCATTGAACAACCTTGCAGTTGATCTCTCTACCCGGTACCATCAGCTCGGGATCATGGAGGATCTCAACGAGGCCATTGTCCTCGATCGAAAAGCCCTCGACCTTCGCCTGAAAGGACACCCCGATCGATTGATGTCATTGAACAACCTTGGAGCTGATCTCGCTACCCGGTACAACCAGCTTGGGATCATGGAGGACCTAAATGCGGCCGTTGTCCTTGGCTGAGAAGTCCTTGAACAGCCTTGCAGTTCGTCTCTCGACCCGGTACAAGCAGCTCGGGGTCATGGAGGACCTCAATGAGGCAATTGTCCTCGGCCGAGAAGCACTTGCTCTCCACCAGAAAGGACACCCTGATCGATCAACGTAGTTGAACAACCTTGCAGTTGATCTCTCCACCCGGTACAGGCAGCTCGGCGCCATGGAGGATCTCAACGAGGCCGTTGTACTCGGCCGCGATTCTCTTGATCTTTGCCCGCAAGGACACCCTGATCGATCCATGTCGTTGAACAAGCTTGTAGTTGATCTCTCCACCAGGTACAAGCAACTTGGGATCATGGAGGACCTCAACGTGGCCATTGTCCTTGGCCAAGAAGCGATTAGCCTCCGCCAACAAGGGCATCCTGGTCGGTCAACGTGTTTGGAAAGCCTTGCAGTTTGTCTCTCCACCCAGTATAAACAGCTCGGGGTCATGGAGGACCTCAATAAAGCCATTATTATCGGCCAAGAAGCCCTTGATCTTCGCCTTGCAGTTTGTCTTTACATCCGGTACAACCAGCTCGGGGTCATAGAGGACCTCAACGAAGCCATTGTCCTCGGCAGAGAAGCCCTTGATCTTTACCCCAAAGGACATCCTGATTGGTCAACATCATTGGATTACCTTGCACGGCACCTTCATGATCGATTCACAAGGCTGAAGCAGTCAACGGATAAGGAGGAATTATTCAGTCTCTATGCTCAACTCGTATACCTTCCCCCAAACATCTCTTCAAGCGATCTTTCAACCACTAGGGCATGGGTCCTCGTCATTACCTCGATATCTTGTTATCCTGAAGAACCTGACATCATCGCTTGCCATGGACGCGTTCTCAGCCTGTCTTCGTCACCGTTCCCCTGCCAAAGCAGTCGAACTTCTGGAATAGGGACGAGGCGTTTGTTGGAGCCAACTCGCTCGCCTCCGTTCTCCCCTGGATGATGTCACCGCATCTGGACCGGCGTCAAAGAGCTTGGTTGATGAGTTCATGCGTCTGGCCTCGCTCCTTCGCCATGTCATAAATTCGCCCGGCACGGGTCAACACGAATGATTATGCCGTCTCAACCTCGAACTGCAGAGTGTTGTCACCAATATTTGCGACCTACCCGGTCTCTGCCGTTTCTTTCTTCCCCCGCTCTTCTCAGATCTCCGATGCGTTGCCAGTGAGGGACCTGTTATTATCGTCAATGCGAGCAAGTATAGCTGTGACGCACTCGTCGTCTTGCTCGATCGCGACCCTGTGCATATTCCATTGCAGATCACACTTGAAGGTGTTCGGGATTTGTCAAAAGAGATCAATACCTTGACTGTGCGCGCAACAAAGGCATACGTGACAAGAGAGCTCGCAGCCTTCTTACGGAAGCTCTGGGATCAGATTGCTTCACCCATCGTTGATGCGCTCCTGACGACGCATCCACCTCAATCGCGCATCTGATGGTGTCCAACTGGCGAATTCTCAGTACTGCCTTTGCACGCTGCTGCTCCGTACAGGAAGGGCCAACAAAGCCTTGCCGATCTCTACATTTCATCCTACGCCCCGAACTTGACCACCCTCATTCGTGCTCGACGGCATGATCCATCGGTTTCTACAACTCAAGGGAAGCGTTTTATTGCCATCGGTCAAGCCAAGGCTGCTGGCGAGACTGAGCTCCTCTCCGTCGGTGCGGAACTCAATATCAATGGCCAGCGCATCGATGCCTTCGCGACATTCATGCGCATAGATGGAGAGAAAGCCTGTATTTCTAGGGTTGTTGAAGAGCTTGGCGAGAGCGAATGGGTCCATCTCGCGTGTCACGGTCTACCAAATCGTACGCAGCCATTCGAGTCGGCGTTTGCGCTGCACGACGGACACTTTACCATCCAACGGATCATTGGGTACGATCTGAAGAACCCTGAATTTGCGTACCTCTCGGCGTGTCATACGACTGTCGGAGACGAGGAGAGTCCCGACGAGGAGATTCATCTTGCGTCGGCGGTGCAGTTTGTCGGGTTCCGTTCTGTGATTGGGACGATGTGGGCGGTGGACGATGGTGAGACGAACAAGATCACATCGACATTTTATAACCATATGGTGTACAAGGCTGGCCGTCTGGATCATACCCGGGCGGTATATGCGCTCAACAAGACGATGAGATCTGTGCGTGTACCACTTGACCAGCGGATTCTGTAGATCCATCTTGGTGCCTAATACTCTTGCTACTCGCTTTCGTTGCTCGTACTCCCTGTGTGTAATTGCTGTTAGATGTATTGTCTATTGTTTTCAGGTTTATGTATCAAACGTTCATACGATGCACGTAGCATATATAGAGCTCCCCAGTTGTTTTAGTGTCACAGGCGTGATGGCTGGAGTAATGATCAATTGGAACTCGAGGGGTTTCAAACGATGACAGAAGACGGACGACAAACATAACCAGGTCGAGAATGGTCCTCGAGTCGGCGCATATATTGAGCTCTGAGCTTGTCACGAACAAGACATATGGGTGGACAAGCAAAGCCCGCCGAGCGTCGTAGTACCAGCAGTCGACATCCCTGCTACGATGTGGGCTGTTGGGCTACGATACAGGGTGAACAGTGATGTGGATGGAAGAGAAGGAACAGGGACTAATTCCTGTTTATATACCAAACCATGTGCGTGGCTTGTTTGTGGTCTGTGGCTGAGCTGATGTCCTCAAGTCATTCGAGAACAATTATTGTGCAGAGTCCACAATTGAGATCGAGCAAGCATTGACACTCCCCCCGAGAATTACTCCATAAAGTATATTTGTGAAACACAATGATATGATGAAAGCATGAAACAACATCATTGTCTGCCCAAATATTCAAAGACCTACATGGATGAACAGAACCCACTCATTGAACAACACTTCAATCAGCAAAATGTACATTTTCTGGGACTGTCTGCTGGCACTTCTCATACTTTTCAGCACTTCTACTACTTTTCTGTAGTACAACAAAGTAGTACAACTACTTGCCCAAGTTCATGAAAGTCTCTGAAGTAGAATAAAGTCTGCCAGGTGGGCTCAAACTGACACTATAATCAAAGCAATAGTATGTGAATGATGATCTATATACTTGTTAACATAATATGCCTGGAATGCATCAAGAGAGTTCACAAAGTGAAAGTTAGTAGGTACCAGGCTCCATAATTAGGAATCAAATGTGCTGGATGAAGGATGGTGTTTAGTGAGATAACCACATGAATATGTTCACCTTGATGGTCCTCCTTGGGTGCCACTATCCACATTCCTGTCAAATCATCAGGCTGCTCTGCAACCAATAAAAACCAGTCTACAAGTGCTGCCTCATAAGTAGTGTTGTGCACGGCCCGGCTCGGCTCAAAAGCCCCGGCTACGGCCCGGCTTCAGACGGCTCCGGCCTGTAAAAATTTCAAGCCAGGCCCTTCCCAATGGCTCAGGCTCGGCTCAGGCCCGGCTCAAGCTCAGGCCCCGGCTCAGTGTGCAGGACAAGCATTAACAGTCTGGTTGGACTAATCTAACAGTAACATACTGATATCGTCCCCTTCGTCTACATCATC
>JBBPNA010000489.1:0-19707 GCA_038090555.1 Boletus subcaerulescens | reverse complement strand
AAGCGACATACCGACTACCAGTGTCACGGGCTCCTGCAATACGGACAACTGAACTTCTTCAAGAAAAAGGGTTCAAGATACCCTGTCGAGGCGCGCTGACCCGTTGGCGGAAGCGGTGAAATGGAGAAAAAAAAAGAGAAAAACTGACACTGACACCCACAATGAGACAGTGTACTTATAGTCTTATTCGGTGGCTGCCCATAGATCGACCATTTGCATGGAGATCCAGTGTGGAGGCCGATAGTACGCGATCGACCTGGCACCTCCAACAAGAACAGACTGGGATACTGATTCAGCTCGGGCTTATTGTACCGGTTCAATGGTGTTTCACATACGAACGCTTGCGACGGATTCTGGTACATGACCGTAACTGAATTTGACACAATCTTCAGAGCATTGCACCGACGATGCGCCGGCTATGCCAGAGCTTGTAAAATTTCCAAGATGTGCAGTGTGCACTTCCTACCAGTCACGTGCCGAGGTGTTACGGGTAACCATTGATCCGGTAATGAGTGTAACTCAGACCTATTCATTCAAGTTGACCCAGTGCCACAATCCGAACTTGAAGTGCTCGTCATACGTGGTAGACTGGCTTGTAAATGGTAACAGCCAGTGCTCGTTCCTATCATCCTCAAGCAAAGTGGGTCGGCTGCCCAATTTCCGCAGGACCTCCTCATCTACATCCGTATAAGAGGTTGTTCTCGGGGTTTGCACCCCTTCAAGTTTTACATGAATATCGTCCATTCCACAGACGCAATGTGTCTCACTGACCTGCCACGATTTGCCCCAGATGAGACTCACCTATGATAAAAATTGAAACGTTAAACTGCACGAACATGTCTGCAATTCGTATACTCAGTCTACTCGGCCGAATCATCAAAGATTTCCAAACGCGCTATGTACTCGGATTCTAATATGCAGCTCCACTTCGTACGCTTTCATTCCTCTTTATCGCATAGCGATAACGCTTCATGGCCTACCAAAGGCTTCTCCGCGTCAGTACTACTCTTGCTACTGCATAATAACAATATTCCGTTCGGGTCCGTGTTTATCGTCGCTCGAAACGCGACCCTTCCCAGGTGGTCAGCCAGAGGGTACCACACGCTCACAACTGAGCCCCACATATTTAGAATCCATGGATAGTCTGTATTCCTCCGCCTACTACTCGAGGCAACTGGGAAAGCTGCTGCTGGGTCACTGTTACGATCCGATATCTGCAACGAGATCCATTTCTGGTCCTTTCAATCCCTGCTCGGACCTACGATCTTTCGAATGTACGTAGTCAGCATGCAACAAACAAGCAAATACGATTCCAACGAGACGGACCTTTCGGTTACCGAGTAGGGTGGACCGATCTCACTGCTCCTGGACTTCGATTTAAAACCACCACGCTGCACGCAAATTAATACACAAGGTGGTGTAAGTGTCAAGTAATTCCAGACCATCATCGCTCGGGCCAGAATATTACTAAGCGCGTTTTCTAGCCCATCTAGCAAAAGCCCCGCAGACCCAGTAGTAATGCAGCACGTATCATTTCTTCGTGGTGACGGAACATCCGACCATCGGTTGATCTGGCCAAGATTTACCCTAGCCAAGCACCTCTCTGGTTGATTGAGATTGACGCAATGGCGAGAGTTGGCGAACAAGCTACGAGTCCTACTCAGGCTCGCACCCGTCACTGGTAACTTGTCGGGTGTCGGTTCCGGCCAGAACTTATAGGCTGCTACAAGCACGCTGATCCTGAACGTCGTCGCCCAACTCTGACCAAGTTGCAAGTGATGAACCACAACTGAAGCCGTCCTTGCCTCTTCTCTCATTGTCAAGTCTCCCTATCAGTTACACCCGTCATTTCAATCCGTAGAGAGTACATGTACATGTAGTTGTGCACTGTAAACAACAACTCGCGCGATCCACAAATACTATCAGTAATCATCGCTAATGGCCTCTTCGACTTGCAATCGAGCTGGTTTTGATCATGCGTCAGCATGACCAGCAAAATAAAAATAACACGACGAGGTCTCACCTTTCTCCTCAGCTTGCTTCTGCTTATGGCTGTCCCAGGCATCCATCTTCGAGGATCAATGAGCTTCGGGTAACAGGAGAAAGTGGATTCCGAATGAATACTCACACCCTTGGTCTCGATCAACTGGGTGAGAACGCCGGCAACCAAAGCGCCACTAGAGATGTCGGTATCAACGAACTAGCACTTCAAAGGCCAAACAGATGCACTTACGCCACTTCCTTGGCCTTGGCGTGACTGTCAGGTTTGCCCTGAGCGGCGCAGTGGTCCTCATAGGCCTTCAAAGCCTAAACGACGATAGTTGGCGACAGCACATAGATAGTGAAGGTGTACGAACCTCGTATGCAGCGGCTCCAGCAATCACGTCGTGGGTGACGTGACCCTTGTGTTTCTGGTCCTATAGCACAACGGTGGGTCAGAATCTCTCATCAACACCCCCGCCGATCCAGGCATGAATGACGGCAATAGACGTACGAAATCGTCACGGTCACCCTTGAAAGCGTCGAAAAGACCCATGATGATTTGATTGATGAAGTGATAAGAAAGATGGGAATGCAATCAAAGAGCAGACAGGGTCAACTTATATACCCCTCCTGGGGGATCACCCTAGCAACCCAAAATAACAGGTGACCCCCCCATCCTCGCTTTGTTGGTTATTCCTGTCCCGACCCTCGTTTCCAGACACCGCCCCGTGGTACATGTTGATAGGCACCAAGGCTGAATGCAGAAATGGGAAGGATCGTGGCCCCATTCGATACCCGAATCTGATTTCTGTCTCGCCTGAGGCTTTTCTGGCGACACTGCCTGGCATTGCCCCACCACGCGAAGGAAACATCTCAGCCATCTGATCAGATGGCAAGGAAGGCGTATGGTGACCATAGATGCTCGTGATTTCCTTTTCGTTCCAATTGTACCCTGCGGAGTAATCCAAAAACGTCGATTACCTTGGCAAGTGACAAGCACTGCATGGCGCAATCGAGACGAACGTTCTACGGACCTGTCAAAAGTGCGACAAAGGAGTGTTCCGAAATCATAGCCTCCTGCCAGCGCTCGAAGTATTCAGCAGACGTGGGTAACTTACTGTCATCAGTTCGCTCTCCGACTTGACAGCTCGGAACCCGGTGGCTTCTGGCCCACAAGGTGAGCACACTGGTCTCGATAAGCTTACCAGAACGTGTTCGGCTCAGCGAGATCAAGCTAAGAATCAACCGGCCAACGAATGAGGGAATGGCTTTATTCATATTCAAGAGGAAAAATGTTCCCTATCTACAATCAAGCATGAGAAACACGGAGAGAATGTTTCACATTGGATCAAATTTCGAAACCGGGGATTGATCTTTGCCCTTGTTCCCCTAACCACCATCCACGGAAGCAATGGGATGGTGTAGTGAATAAAGGGCATGTACCATCTGTGGCTCAGACGACAGTCTTTGCAGCGTGACTTACATAGCTTGGATAAACATAAGAGATATACCACGGCGGTAGCATTCTTGAACGGTACTAGTCGATATCAACATGTAATATTACCCCCATGGAATGTCTCAAGCCTTGAGCTGGGCACGCAGGTTGGGCTCTAAAGGGCCCCTAGGACGAATGTATTGTACATAGGCACCATCCCTGCCGAAGTGTCATCATACATCGAGCAATAACCATTCACAGCGTGAGAAGCACGTACTGTAATACACGCTTATCCTCCTTGAGCTTGAGGTACTCCTCACGGTTGACATTTGTGAATCCCCACTTCTTGGAAACAATGATCTTCTGACGACCAGGGAACTTGTAACGGGCACGGCGAAGAGCCTCTTGGATGACGTTGGCGTTGGAGTCCTTGCAACGGATCGAGAGAATAATCTGGCCGATGTTAACTCGAGCAACCGTGCCATATGGTTTGCCCCAGGCACCACGCATACCAGTCTGGAGCCTAGAAGCGAAAGCATCAGGGGGATGTACTAACTATGACTACAAGGTGCGCACCTATCAGCTCCAGCACAGGACAACATCTTGTTGATCCTCAGAACGTGGAATGGGTGGACGCGGACACGCAAGTGGAAAGAATCCTTTCCAGACGTCTTGGTGACATACTTGTTGGCACAGATGCGAGCGGCTTCGAGTGCTTCCGACGAAAGCTGCTCATACTCGTCCGAAACGAGATGGCAGCAGAAAGGGAATTCATCAACAGAAGCACGTTTGCGTCCGAGATCGAAGATACGGATCTAGTACGAAGGCGCGAAACCCTCAATCGGAGAGGATGGAGACAGCTGGAAAGTGACTTACCTTGGAATCAGGAACACCACGGTTGTACCGAGACTTGGGGTAGGGCTTGTTCTTGCAGTAACGGTAGCAGCGAGCTGGACGGCGCCCCATTTGAGCGGATTATCTGGATACAAACGAGTGAGCACTGGAATTGTGGGTTGTCCCTCCTTGTGACTCTCTATCCACTCGATCAGTATTCCATCCACCATGTTCCCAGCCCATCTTTCATACCAACTCGCCGTGTTACGACGAGAATCCGGTAATGCAACGATATGACAAGAGAAACAGAATGTCTACTCACAAAATACACGGGGACGACGAGGGGGATGGCAAGAGAATCGGTGGGAGACGGTACTTATACGGTGGGAAATTTTAGCAATTTGCTGAGTAAGGACACTGTCACACGGTGACTAAGACTCTTACTAAGTTCGTTGACCAATTGTGACTCTACTACATTTTGCAACACTCTAAGTCACCTTCATTTTCAGATTACTAGCCTCAAAGGCGGGGGTTCCACGCATACCCTGTGCATTCGTGGTCTCTGGTGTGGATGATAACTCCAGTGATGCATCACGCCAAGATCTGCGGAGAAACCCGTTTCTCTACATACGTCTGAGATTTCTTCATGAACTTCTTCAAACCAATCAATCCACCAAGGGATTCTATCCCCTCGATGATCTCAAGAGCACTTGAATGCAGAAGCTACGTCAGGATGGTGAACATAAACACGTCTAGCATATTTTACCGCTTTTTTGTGCCAATTTTGGGTTCTGTGAGACACGGGATTGATATGGTATGCCGTATTTGCTCCAAACATTCTTACGGAGTGATGCAAATGGGGCGCTTGTACAACACGGTCCTTTTCATGCTTCTACACCCTGATGGTCTTTGTCCACAAGCTATGCAGTGGTCAGCAAGGATATAGATATATCAAGGAGAGAGGAGACAAGATTACTCGAGTTTGGAAGGGCCTGAAATGCACTACATCCCCACGTGGTTAGTGGGCATGTCCGAGTCTCGAGGTATGCATCTGGGTCAGTGCCATAACCGACAGATCCTCCGAGACTCTCGATATCATGGAGAAATTCAAGCTGACTACAGCGTGCAAATCAGGGCGATGGCAAGTGCAACTTGAAAGAGTCATGCAGCACAGTCTGCGGGGGAACTGATGGGTTAAGGTAGAGCAGCCATTGGGATCACAGGATCACTGATAATGCGAGCATTCAAGTGGATTTAAGAAAGGGGATGGTGGACATCTCCCGGCTCTGTGTCCGTATTTATACCTGGATGACGACAATATGTGAACAATGTTCCGAAGCACATGGCATATGGTTTCCTCACCCGCAGAGAGGTTCTCTGGACCAGTAATCGTGAAGCTGTCAGGCCGTCTGTCGCATATGGTACCTGAGTTACAGCGTCTGACTGTTTGGTCTGTCCAGTCCACTGCTATTGCTGTCCCTTTCACCCAACTTGGAAATTTGCGACATATGGCCAAGTTGGGTGAAAGACAGTAAGCTGCGAAAGGATTCATGGAATGACTCTGCATGTTGCGGCCCCAATGACAAGAAAAGGAGGTTTGTGGAGCACGAGATGTTCCAGAATACCAACAAGACGTCATGGGAGGAAAGGGCACGAAAGGCGCTGCCCCCCGGGTACGAGCGGGATGCTACAACGTCGACAATTTACTATGTCGGATAGCTGCCAACGACAAGTACTTACAATAATGCACACTCAGGCAGGCTTCCGCGTGAAACTCTGGAGTTAGCAACCCTGACTTCTGACATTGCCCCGAAGCTGGTGGCCGAACTTGTGTGGTATGAGCCGGTGCACGGTTGGTTCGTGGGTTCATCGCGAGACTCCAGCGGTTACGGTCATCTGAGTCAGCAACAGGCCCGGATCTCAAATTTTCTGATATGGCACGCTACATGTGCGCGGTTTCAGTAAGTATGCCTGCAACGCTGAGCTAAGTATCAATTCAACGGTAATGACCTACCGACAGCTTGCCTCCTAGACGGTCGATCCACCACGCGATTAACATAAGGGGCAGCACTGACACCCTAGAAAGTCAGGGGCGGGGAAGGGAGAGGAATGTAATCCATCGTTCGCTCTGCGACGTAATTATAGCCATTGAATGTGACAGCACCATGCTCTAGCAGATAACGCCGATCAATTGGAAGACCAGTGCATGATGTAAAGTAAAAGTACTTTGATAGTCATGAGATTGATTTTCCAAGGATACGTTAGGGCCCGTACTTTTGAGTAAGATCATGCATAAGATCAGCTAACTGCCATGATTCACTCGCATCATGATGGCTGAGTTGGTTAATGAGATCCAACTGATGCAACGAGGCGCATTGCTTACCATAGTATATAAAACGAGCTCTCCGACCGTCAGTAAGGTTGACTACAAAGTTGTGTATTGTTGGAAGTTACATACTACTAGTACATAAACAAACAACGCAAGTATGTACGCAAATTTGGCCACTTGCCTCCCAACTCGAGGATGCACCCAACTCTGGCTTGTCTGTCAAAAGCCTCCCGGCGTGCTCTGACACCAAAACGTGGCAACAAGGATTTTTATAAGGGTATGTCTTCTTATCCCAGCCTATTCGCCCACCTGACGCGTCCATTATCGTAGGCACCCGCCAAGCAGCACTCCCGGGTGGTCACCGCACAGGTGCACCAGGTCGGTTCGTCATCCGCGGCACGTCCAAGTATCGCCTCCTCGACGAGAAAGTACGCGTCTTTGTCGGACCAAGTATCGAGGAGATCACCCAGAGCGAGGTACGTTTACTCTTGCTGCGCGACGACAGCCAAATCACTAATTCCTTTTATTTACTCTTTTTTTTCTGACTACCACTGAAAAACGAGTAGTTGAAACCATATGTACATGTTTCAACCAAGTTGTCCAATCAAGACCGCCGTGATGCCCAGTTCCTCGTCCCCATCCTACCAGAGACCAAAATCAAACAATGGAGACGAGACGCGGAGGCGGCATTAATTGAGAACCATTCAAAGATAAACCAGCAGTCGGAAATGCAGAACTAGGCACAGAAATGTCCGAGAGATGCGAATGAGCCACCGCGCGACAATCGATAGATTTTGTGAGTGTTTGTTTTCCCCTATATCCATCCTCGGGAGCTAATTGAGCATTCTATGGTGGTAAGCTATGTATCTTCTATGGCTTCCACGTCTGTAGTAACCACACGACGCAACCAGGCCTTATCCAGCGCCCACTATCAAGGACGTGCTTAAGAGCAAAGGTGCAGTTATGTTACGTGTCATGCGAGTAAAGTTGTTTGTAGCCATACGCATGTTCAAACGAACGGAATCGCAGCCGTGCCTGTCTCCGTGCACGCAAAAGGATCACCGACAATTGCGGACCCAGTTGCGCAGCACGACTCGCTTGTTTCTACAGAAAAGGCCGTTTTGGCTCAATTCCCGAGGAGTTGTTGTCATTAAACATTCGGCGCAAACATGATTCCGGCTGGCATTTCGGGCTTGCTGTCAATCTCCTGCACGTCTTCCACGTCTTCTCCGCAACATATGGTCATCGAACGTGCACATGACCCAGTCACGAGTTAATACCGTTTATCATATTTCTTGGCGAAATCTCGGACATTCGTTTTTTAACAAAAAAGGATGGTCGACAGTTCGTTGACTGCGCCTTAATTACTCAGCGTGACCAAGTCACTCTTCAGCAATGTGGTACTCACCCTGCTCTGTGCCCTCTTGCAGGCCTTGTCGTTGCGGCACCTGCCGGTCACTGGGTCAACACCTGGGTCTCCTCACAGAATATTACAACGTGCCAAACCCACCCTTTGTGCGTTCCTCCTAATCCATCTTCCGATCGCTCGCTTACCACACCACCTAACCCCTCCGTAGAACAGAACAGTTTTAATTTTCACTAACTCGACCATCCGACAGACGCTTCACATCTCTATTGCTGCTTCGTCCTACATCCGCATCCGCATTTCGAACGTGTTTGATGTGAATGATCTCCCCATTACCCGAGTTGGTGTCGGCATCCCACTCAACGGCAGGGCCGGCACGCCAGAGATCGTACCGGGTTCTATCATCCTTGTCACATTCTCAGGGAACCAGTCCATCATCATTCCCAATGGTGCGCAGGTCGTCTCGGATCCAATCTATTACCAATTGGAGGCACAGAGCGCGGTGACTGGACCTGTACATATACGGAGCGGGGTCAGCAAGGGTTCGTCATCTTGATAGCCGTACCACCAGTTGGTATAGCTATAGCTTTGGTAACTATGTCGGTGCGCCAAATATGACCGACCCATCAACGCAAAGCGAGGCACATTGGTGAATACATGTCCCTTCTTCACTCCACGGAGTAGATACTGAAGTAGAACTGACTGCAGGTTCTTCGAACAGTTCGGTGATTGTCGGTGACAGTATCACAGATGATCGTGGAAGCGACATAGACGGAAATGACCGGTGCGTTACCCTCGTTCTTCCCCATTATCTCGATCGCTCACAGCACGGCGTGTTTTCCCGTCTCGCTCTCCCTTGTAGCTGGCCTGACCTCGTCCTCCAACGCATGCAAGAAAATCCGTTCACAGCCAACATTGGTGTTCTCAACCAAGTTGCTGGCGGAAATCGTATCCTGTATGACGGTCTGGGTCCCAATGCCCTGGGACGCATTGATCGAGACGTCCTCGTCCAATCTGGGATCAAATACATCATGATCTTTGAAGGCGTCAACGACACCGGTACCGCCCCTGCCACGCCAGCTGCCCAACACATGGTCAGCGACCGTCTTATCCAAGCCTATCAACAAATCATTGCATGCGTGCACACCTTTGGCTTACCCATCTTTGCGGCGACGATCACGCGATTTGGCGCGCCGAACGACACGATCCAGCCGTATTTGGATCCACTGCGCGAGCAGACACAGGTGCGGATCAATGATTGGATCATGAAGAGCGGTGCGTTTGACGGGGTGATCGACTTTGGGTCGATTGTTGCGAATCCGACGAATCCGACGCAGTTGAACCCAGCGTATAATTCAGGGGATCTCTTGCATTCGAACGTGGCGGGGTATGCGGCGATTGCGAGCGCGTTCCCGTGAGAGCTGTTTGAACAGTTTGCATTGGGCGTGAATGGGTTTTAGGCTACGAAGGGGCTGGGAGGTTAACCTTGGTGCGGTGTTATGTACTGCCAGTGCGTTGGCATGCTAATGGATGTTTTGGGAAGACCATAGGCGCATGGCACCTTGAGTTTATAAAACCCTTGGATTCAACTCGGAGGTGGGTCCGAGTCATCACCCCATGCACACGACTTTCGTTATCTTGGTTTCTAGTTTGTGGAACAGGTGGGGCAAGGACACCAAAAGCCGCTGGAGTAAATGCCGGCAAGCCCCGTATCATCGACCCTGCGCCAACACGTAACACTGTCTGAGCATCGCGCTCGGTTCAATTCACGGGTGGGAAATTGGAAACGTCTTTTCATTTCGTGTACGCGCGCCGCCATGCTACTGGAAAGTTTGCGACCCGGCGGCCCAGCGCGGATGCGCAACCTTGCGTCTTACGTGACGATATTCATATGTAACCAAGCAGAATCTTGCCCAATTGACCGTGACAAGGACAACATGTGGTGACTGACTCGTCTCTTCAACTTGAAGTTTTGTCCTCGGTCGCAAGCTCGGAGAGACGCCGTGAGCAGGCTCATTTCTCTTCGGTTCCGGTTTGGGCTCACCCCTCGGGTAACGCCATCAATTCCTTGCTGTGGTCCACGTCTCGGTTGGCATGGGACAAGTCCCTGGTGAACCAGGCCACTGCTGGCACGAGCAGAATGCCTGGCATTCACTCAATCGGGCGCTAGCGTCTCAGTGGGTGGTATAGCGGTACGACAATCGAGAGAACAGTGTACTCGCGTGCCCCCATGCACATCGGTGGGTTGATGCACGCACGTTTGGCACAAACATGAGACTCTGGGCATCGTGACCTGTGCAAGGTTTCCCGTCACATCGCATGCTGATACTGGAGGTGCCACCCAAGGTTTCTGTGTCAAATACCGGGTACAAGCTCGTTTGGAAATTGGGTTGGCTTCAGGCAATGGTAGTCTAGCCTGGCCGAGAGTGCCACGCGGCGGCCCCACTCCAGTGATTGGTCACTGCTGCAGCGGGGACCTGGCGCACAACGCATCCTGTCAAGCTCTCAAGGAGGACGTTCAAGTCGTCGTCGTTGTGGAGCTTGTTGCCGTGATTACGTTTAGTGGACCGTCGAGATGACTCGGAAGAGCCCGGTGAAGGAAACGGATGCATAAAGTCTGTGCGCACGCCATGCTAGCAGCTACTATAATATTGGTACGTTCATTTGTAATCCAAGCGATTGGCCTGAGTATCATCATATCACAGATGAGATCAAAAGCGATCAAAGGGATCGGGAACGACTTCCACGACTACCCTTCTAAAGATTTAGTGATGATGGGTGGCTACGGAAGTGCCGAGGACGTCGTATCAAGCAGCCTACATAGGCGCGCCCCGGGGAGGCCGCATAGCCGGCGGCTGCAGGGGTACTATGTCTATTGATTTGCAGGATCTTTGGCGTGAGATATAGCGAGAACTGATAGCCTAGTATATGGTTCTGCCAAGTGGCGACGACTATATAAACTGTCTTTTGCATGACCAACTGGAACGCAGTGAGCACCGAGACGAAATGATTCCTTTTGAAGAACCAGCTGAACCTGAGAGGTCATGTGTACAAGATCCTCTGGTTTTTACGTCGAAGCGCCACAATATGATGGCGCATCTAGATATATGGAATGACTCAGACACGAAATACCGATCCCGGGTGTTCTGTCGGCAGAATGATGCAGTACATAAACATGCAAAACTCCGGTACGGTACCTGGTTGTTTATACTAGGTCCGCGCAAAGACACCGAATCGCATCGTTATGCTTGAACGCCATATTGACGATCTTGCCTCGTCAGTGGCAGATCGTTATGCCTCGCATGGTACTCTTCCTGTACGCGACTTTTAAGAGTTCGGCACGATGGGGGTCTGATATGAAGTTCTGAAGTGGACCGACTCCTTCTATTTGAGAGCGCGTGTTCCGCGACACTATAGCCGAGAAAGGCTCTGTCATTGGACTAGGCCGCAAGGGACCACGACCGGGGAGTTCGGCTATGAGAACCCACGAAGGCAGCGGATGCCAAGTCGCCACCGGATAGCAAGAACTGATCCCCGGAACGGTGAGTCGTTCCGTCATCCCTGGAAATGGCGACATGAAGCGTAATTCTCGTACGGTAGTATGTCACAGGCACGGGCTTATGAAGTAGTAGTTGAGGAAAGGCTCCAACTGGTACGGGGGGATGCCGTGCGCTTCGCTCCTATGGCCCGCCGGGTCGGGCGGGTGAATTATAAAGTCAAGAGCGTCTGTGTCCGCCTCTGGCATAGTCACGCTTCGCTGAGGGGATCTGCTGGACCGGGTACGTCAACGTCACAATTGAGGAGACCGAGAGGTAGATTTGCACCACTACATCATTGAGATGAAAGGGCAGTGCCAAAGGAGACCAGCGGGGTTGGAGCTTGGTCACATTTTTGCCATGCTCGGACATTGAATTGTGAATATTGGGTGATGACCTTGGAGCGGGAACGAGCGACGACGGAAAGCGATGCTTTGAGCTAGCTCGTCGCAGAACCCTTGACCTCACACTGATTCGGTTGGCCAAACATGGGCTTACTACATTTAAAGTTGGACGGAATATTGGGTAGAACGTGTCAGAACAAGTGGAGCACGCTGTTGTCGTACCCATATCATGGTGCAACACGGCCAGTTAGAAAAAGGCAGAGTGGGAAAGGGCCGGTCTGCCTAGGTGGTTCTGGATTGATGATATTAACGCCGAGAATGCAGGTTCTGCTCGAGGTTTGATAGGTGTCTCCCAGCTAAGGTTGTGCAACTCCTAGTAAAGAGTGGTTTGTCATTGCCACAGACAATTTAGAACTTCCTGCAGCGAAGTCGAAGTCGCCCTTTCCCCAGAATGAACGGATGAAGAGTCGGTCCTCGAAGCAAGGGGAGTTTCTGGTCGTCTTGGACGGGGAAAGGGGCGCGGGGGATACACACGCGGAAACAATTAGATCCCTTGTGACGAGAATGAAACTGCTTTGGGTCAACGACGGTCCGCAGGGAGAGACGGGGGAACTGGGGGGCTATTACATACATTAGGGTACACATTGCGCTCGAGTACGTAGCTTGCTGTGACGATCGACCACGTTGTTTCGTGGTAGCGGTCGCCTAAAAGCCACATTGGATCTGGGTTAAATAATTTTTTTTTAAAAAGGACGCATATATCCATCTCTCGCTACTTGTCCTCGACGCACGAAACATGCCCTTTGAGCGATATCTCCGCCCTGATGTGGACGTCGTCAACTACGACTACAACCGCCAGGACCTGTACGATGCCGACTGCCATCCTCATCGCCAGCACTTGTACTTTCCCAATGATCACCACTATCCGCACGCGGTCCAGTTCCAGATCCCCCAGTTTATGTACAATGGCCCTCCCATACTCGCCCCAGGCGGTGGTGCAGAGGTTTTCCCAGCAGGTCTCTTGGACAGCGCCCCAGATCCGCTTGCATCGTCCTGGTTCGCCAACAACGGGTTTGCTCCGTGCGTCCCTTACTTGCTTTATTCTTCTCCCGTTCTTATCCTCCCCAAAGCTTCCAGATCTCGAGGCAGACTGCTTCAGGCGCAACACTCCCTGATGGCGCCAGTATTCCTTACCATGCTCTTCATCCTAGTCGGTCGCAGCGTATCCCTCTCGCTTTCCCTCCCCGTTTCACTGCGAACGTGGATCCACGGCTGCAGCCTCTTCCAGAACCACCACCCTCGCTCGAGGTCACCACCAATTACATTTCCGACCTTGCTTCCCCTCCATCCTCACGTTCGTCCAATTCCATTTCGTACGCACCCTCCATTGTCCCTGCCCCAGACCCTACCCCCTCTCCCCCCGTAATTGCCCCATCCGCATTCGGCCTCCCAGTATACTCGGCTTCAGGCTTTGACGTCCTCTCGATTCTCTCACGGGTAGTGAACCGTCCCAATCCCACCGTTCAGCTCGGCCCTGTGGATTTGTCATGCTCGTTCGTCATTGTAGACGTCAGACGATACGACTCCCCCATTGTCTATGCTTCTCCCACTTTCTGCCATCTAACGGGGTATGGCGAGCAAGAAGCTCTTGGACGTAATTGCCGTTTCTTGCAGTCTCCAACGGGTCACGTCGCAAGAGGTGAACCACGTCGTTTCGCATCTCCCGAGGCCGTTTCCTACATGCGAAAATTGCTCTCATCCTCCAAGGAGTGCCAAACAACCCTAATCAATTACAGAAAGGATGGGCAAGCCTTTATCAATCTCGTCACCGTCATCCCTCTTCGTGGTGGCATACATAATACGCCCGAACAAGCTGATGAAGTTGCCTACCACATCGGATTTCAGGTGGACTTGACCAAGCAGCCAATTCGAATACTCGATAAACTACGTGATGGCAGTTATTATTCCCCCAACAACAGCTCGTGGGGAACCGGAAACCTCTCCAGCAACGGTGGGCTTTCTGCTATGACTCAGAACATGACGAGTATCGGTCTAAAGGGAGGAAGACATGGGCAGATGATGAGTATAGCAGTGTCGAAGGAGCTAAGAAACCTTATCGCTGACACCACCTTCACCGACTCCGTCCCAATCTCAACAGGGACAAATATGTCTGGTCCAACTGGTACTTCAAGTGCATTACCAGACCAAGGCAGCAATGGAACGACACCTCTCACGATGCTCGTCACGCCACCATCCAGCTCCACTTCTATGAATCGCATGTCGGCTAACGGTAATACGATGGCCGCATCGATTCCCATCTCATTATCTCCGTCCCTCGCCCTTCTGCTTCTTGAATTTCTCCCAGACTTCTTGCTCGTATTATCTCTCAAGGGTTCCTTCCTGTATGTTGCGCCTTCAGTTCGGCTTGTCCTTGGCTATGAGCCACAGGAGCTTGTAGGCAAGGGGATATCCGATGTCTGTCATCCTGCTGATCTAGTGCCGCTCATGAGAGAGTTGAAGGAGGGTAGTGTGAATGGTCTCGGTCTTCCTGGAACAGGTGACGTTGGTTTATCAACGGGAGCTGCATCCAATCTTCTCCCGAAATCGGTCGATCTACTCTTTCGCGCTCTACCCAAGGCAACAACGTTTTCTCCAACTAGAGAAACACAGAACACCTCCACTGAGCAGGGCGTGTCTCATTCTGCCCGGTCGTCATTCGGGTCGGCATCACAATCACCACCATCGTCGGCAGCATTGTCTGCCAACGATCCATCCGATCGAACAACACCACCGTATATTTGGCTTGAGTGTCGTGGCAGGCTCCACGTTGAACCGGGAAAGGGGCGGAAAGCCATCATACTCTCTGGGCGTGCGCGATGGATGCCTGTTGTGCGGTGGGGTAGCGTTGACAAAGCAGGTGGCATTGGTAATGTGCGGTACCAAGGAGACAGTGCCTCGCATGTGACTGCAGGTATGCTTTTTTTTCTCGCTTGCTAAACTCGAGTATCTCCAACTCTGATCGTTCTTCGATTCCCAGGGTCGAGGTCATGTGAGACATCCTCGGTCGATCCAACTGGAGCATCAGTTGACCCATTGGAATTTTGGGCACTGTTGTCGTCACAAGGTACATTCCTAGTCGCGTCTGCGAGCGTAAGGGACATCCTCGGATGGGGAACCAGTGAGGTCATCGGGAGGAACATCTGTGCGATGGTAAGGGATAGTCGAGGTGGTGTGAGAGAACATGTCGAAGCTGAGTTGGCTAGGTTGGATACGCTCGAGGTTTGTCCCATCCTCTTCGGTTTATACCATGACTGTTCAGAAAGTTTACTCTTTTCTTTCCCGCTTGGCATGCATAGGTGAGGAGTATGGTCGACCCATCACCCTCAATCGTGACAACGTCTCTCGTGCATAGAGATTTGCATAAAGTGCCCGTGCGACTCACATTTTATCGTACGCCGCGATCCGACAAGCGCACGCCCTCTTCGACATCGTCAATCAACGATTCCTCGACCCCATTCATCCATCCGCTTAATGACCCATTGTGTCCCATCGTATGTCAGGCTACCGTGTTGTCGAACATCAAGAACCAGTTGAACAAAAACACCGACCACGGCTTCGGTCCTAGTTCCGGACACCCATCGAGCCAGGTGCCGATCCAGACAGATATAGAAGATGATACCGAAGAGTCGGGGTCGTCGACGCATTCGCCTGGTGCATCGCTCTTTGGAGAACTGGAAGCTGTCCGGGGGTCGAGTTGGCAATACGAACTTCAACAACTCAAGTTTGCGAACCAACGTTTGCATGAGGAGTTGCTTGCGCTTGAAGGCGCGTGTGCAAAGAACGGGACTAGGACTGGGTCGTCTTCTGTCACGACTGGACACATTTCCGTTGTTCCGCCGAGTCAACCTTGCTCGTCTTCTGCGTCCACCGCCGCAATCTCAATTCCATCGCAGCCACAATTGTCGCAAACGCAGCTGCATTACACGCCATTCATGCCTTCCACTCTCTCCACGTCTCTACCCTCGCTCCGTCCACCCAACAGCTTGCACGAGAATGACCCACCAACTTCGGATTGGTCTTCGCTCGCTGGCGCGAACGGGCAGGGTCCAAATCCATTGAAACGATCATGGCGCTCTGAGAACGGTCCGACGACCTGAGTTCAAAGCCAATGACTCCTCGCAACATCGCAGGGTACAGATTGCGCAGATGGAGCTGGACAGGCGGACATCGTCGGTGCATAACTGTTTCTATGAGGCTACGTCCCTCGCCTATTCTTGCCCTCGTTTATTCTATTCTATTGTATCTCCTCGCACATTGTCTTTTTTGCTTTTGTTGCTATCTGCACATCTCCTCCGTCGTTGCATATGACTTTGCTGAATACGTTTTTTGCTGCACTTTTGTGGTCTGACATCACTTGGATATACGGTATCGTCCGTGTCCCGCTTCTTTGTATTTCTAGCCATGGTACCGTCCGACACTATGCGGTGTTGGTGACGATCTTATCACATAGACTGGTGACCAGTCCGTCCAAAAGAGGTTGCGGCAAGGCAAACCGTCGATAGACGGACTGGTAAATCTGGCTTTGAATTTGGCAGGGCGAGCGGATTCCCAGAGTCATCTGACCGATAAGCCCAGTTTAGACCTTTCCGTAGCCACGTGTATGTAGGATAAGTTAGCACGTTAAATGATAAGTGGACTGATCGGTCGCTGCTTCGTGTGCAGATTGATTTTCTCACCTTCAAGCTCGTGCTTCACCTCAAGCCTCCTGATCATTGACTATGCCAGTGGCCTCCGATAACGATGTGGACCTCGATACACCCGATACGCGATGCGGCCGTGACGAACGCATTCGAAATGTGTTACAGTTTCTTCGCCAAAGCCGTTTCTCGCTTCTCGACTGTATTCTCGACATTCTCGACCCATCAAAGCCGGATTTCATGGTTTCCCGAAAGCTCTTTCTCTCTAATCCGTCTGGGAAGCTCACCCGAATGCTCGATCTGATATTCGGGAACGATCATGGCCGTGTGCATTTGCTGCGCTGGATGGAGCCTCACGCAATCGATCTCGTGTGTACGAAGGTTTCCGATGAGATGGATGATGTCAAGAGGTCGCTTGGAGGCACTCTCGGGTCAATTACTCCGGAAAGCTTGCGCGGATGGGATGTCAACACGTTTATCGGATCCGTGGTGAACGAGAAGGCCCCGATCACTGGCCGCATACTCCAGACTGCCGCGAGGACGGATCGCGCCAAAAAGAATAAAATCAAGACAAGTAGTACGGTACGGAGGTCCTCTCTTACGCATCCAAGTCCAATGTATTCAAGTTGATCTCTCAAAGGCGTGTAATGTCATCATCGCGCAGCTTGCAAAAGAACGCTCGCAACTGAGCGTCTACTTTGCTGCGCCATTCAGTCTATTTCTCTGGATGAATGGGGCCTCACGTCAGACCATCGAAGCCTTGCACAAGTGTGGCTTGTGCATGTCTTTTCCTTCCCTCACAAAATTGATAAGCAACCTCGCCGCACAATCGCTCGAGCAGGCGACTCGCATTGCCCGTGGTCCTCACGTCATGTGCTATGACAACATAAATATAAGCACCTCAATCTTTGTCGAACAACGAGCCTCTGCGCCTGCAAAAGTACAGTCCGGAACATTTGCGATTATCTACGAGGTTCGAAATGGTGATCCCGCTCACATGCGTCTATCACCTATGCTTTCACGAGCGCGACAAGCATCCGACCTTAGACTCAGCTCTGACGTTCTTCCAAGTCGTGCTCAGGCAAGGGCATATCATAGTCAGCTTCGGATCCACATCATCGACATATTGCTCGACTGTTGCAAACCATTTGAAGACTACAAACGACTGCTGAACCTGCTTCACCCCGAGCGCCGTAGAATGCCCAAGGGTTATCAAACCAAACAGTACCCAGTACGCACCTTGACTATTGACGAGAGCTCAATCACCGGGAACATCGCAGTCATCAACGATGTCTACGTGAATCAATTGAAGATGACTCATGCGGAATTGGCGGACTGGGCGATTCCGAGCATTAACGATCAGTCTATGAATGCCCGCATACGTGGTGCGAAGGCTCTCCGAGCAAAGGATGTCAATCCGTTCACTCAACTTCAAACCCTCCAGCTCGGTTTTGGCCTATTCCACCTCTGCATGAATCTCATATGGGCACTTCTACACGTCCATCGGGGTTCAATCCATCAGGTCGGGAGTCTCATACTTTTTCGCTCTTCTAGACCAGACGCGACTCGGGTGCGATCATCCCGACTACCACACGTTATTAGCTACACTACTTCAAATCTTGCGCGGGATCATCCTCAATGCATGGAAGGTCGAATGCGGGCACACTTCCCTTGCTTCATTTGCTTCAACAAATCCATTGCCAGACGAACTACTCCAAATTGCTGATCGGATCATTCTTAACCACACCACCACCGCACCGTGTGAACCGACGTCAAAACGGCCCTCGAAAAAGACAGCGGACGACTCAAAGTCTACTTCGGACACTGACAATGTACACTACAATATCCGCCTCCTGACTCGCGACCTATTATACGTCCTCGAGCTTGTTCACGCAACATCGGCAGGGGACTTCGGCCGGATTGAAGATATTCTTGGAAACCTCGCTATGATCTTCCGTGGTGCTGGTTTCAACAATTATTGTTCCGAAATCCTCCATTTCCTCTACAACCTCAAAAAAGTCTGGACACCTGAGTTTGCGTATGTGACAAGTTCTGATAACTGATGTGACACTAATGACAGCTATGGATATGTATACAGGGACATCATGCGCGACAACATGCTGGTCAACTTGACCGGCATCGAAGGCCACTGCATGCCTATCGACTTGAACATAGAACACCTCATCAAATTTCTGAAGGTAGGATTCTCTCACGAGTTTGTTCAGGTTCTGACTCGTGCCGGCAGCTTTTCTTCGCTGCAAAGGGGGTCTATGCCTCCTGGGATCATTTGGGTGACATCTCTGCTGCAGTCGACCTTCTACAGAGTGTCCGCAAACAAGTAGGCCGTGCTCTTGGGATCGCATACCACGGGATCACCCATACCACGCCTGACATGTCGGTGGCTGTCAACAAGGTTGCCTACAAAGTCGGAGAGCTTGTGCTTCACATATCCGATTTGAATAGGCTTGGAGGTGATCTTGTCCGGCCTGTAGTGGACACGCTGACGGCTGGTGAGCAGAAACTACGGTCGTCAACACTGGCAACATTCAATCGAAAGGTGCGGGATATGATTGCAGGCAAAGGGTTCGAGAGCGAAGAGGATGAGATCCCACAAGCGTCGTTTGACCTTTTGACCTTGGTATCAGATGAACCGTAACATGAACACCATATGCCATTTACATAGAAGCAAAAGACTCTGGCGTTTGTACAGGAACAAATGTATACATGATTGGCATTGCCATGCCTGCCTGCTTAGCTCTCTTCACAGCTCGTGTCTCGCATGACTTGGATTGTGGGACTTGAAGCTTTGCTTGGTTGAACTGTTTGATGATCGCAAAAATTTCTGTGCTGTATTCGGATCCCCATTCATCAGACTCTTGAAGAAGGGCAACAAGATCGGATGGCGAGGTGATGTCATTTGGATGTGTCTTGCTCAAGAGTTCGAGGCTGTCGTTGTTGAGTAATCGAGCAGCTGGCCAGACACCTCGGTAAGGGTCCTGCACGTAAGCCTGTTCCCGCCATGAAACAAGGGTATCCAGTAGTTGCTGTCGTTCTGCTGTTACAAACGCCCCTATTTTTCCCCTATTTTTCCTTATTTTTCCAGACGCTCATTCACTCACAATTCACCGAATACTCTAATAGCCCCTATGTTCGCTCACTCGCTTACTTTCCCACAAAGCCCAA
>JBBPNA010000488.1:0-19824 GCA_038090555.1 Boletus subcaerulescens | reverse complement strand
TTGGGCTTTGTGGGAAAGTAAGCGAGTGAGCGAACATAGGGGCTATTGGAGTATTTGGTGAATTGTGAGCGAATGAGCGTCTGGAAAAATAAGGAAAAATAGGGGAAAAATAGGGGCGTTTGTAACATCGACGGAGGTAGGTACCCCTCCACGTCAGGCTGAGACATGATGTGAGTCCTGCTCAATCATTTCTAGCACGGAATTCATGACATCGAGAACAAGCTGATCTTCCGGAGCAATGTCAAGTTTGTCTTTCACGATTCACAAGGGTTCGAAGCGGGCAGCAATGACGAGTTTGTGAGAATGAAGAAATTCATTGTGGACCGTGCAAATACCACACACCTCAAGCAGTGCCTTGGTGCGATATGGTAACAAGCAAGGCTGTGTAGCAGTACATTTACCGATGCATTCTGTTGAACAGATATTGCATCCTGATGGATAAAATCGATCACACGATCCAACGGTCCGAAGAAATGTTCTTTGGGGAATGTGATCTTAACAATGGTGAGCCACCTTCATCGTAGTCTTTTTGAGCTCATGATGTGGTCAGTTCCAGTTGTGGTTCTGTTCACCAAATTTGATGCACTGCAGGCTAACACAGTAGTCAAATTGGCATCTTCGGATCGATGGCTGCCATGGCAAGAGATACTGTCAAAGCTCCCGCCGCTTATGGAAGAGATCTTCAATGGTGCTGATGTATTGGGGCGGCTTGCTAAAATGGCTTATCCCCCAAAGTCCTCTGTCCGACTTGAAAGTTTGTATTACACTTTCTTGGGTGTTATGCCATTCACCAATTCACCAATATGTTAGACATCCACAAGGCTAATGAGGGATACAACATTCTACTTGAAAACACAGCAGCTGTCCTGAGTGATGAAGTATTGCAAATGCTGCTTGTGTCAGCTCAGGAAACAAATGTTGCACTTTGTGTCAAATATGCAGCCCAAAGGTAAGTCACCATTAAAAATACATTATTTTTCATATTTTTATATGTTCATTTGAATAAAGGTTGATATCTGACATGGATGGGATGTATAATGCAATGCATTCTACAGATGAAGAGCTGCAAATTTACAAGCTTGCATGTTGGTTTCCACACTTTCAGGTATGAATTCCACATTCAATGTTGCATTCCATTCTAATGTCCTTGTTATTGGTCCTCTTCTGATAATCATAGTGGGTAAGCTGCAATTTCTGACATGTTGGTGGCTGAGGTGATGCTGATTATTTCATGTGCACTCTTCATCTTGCTCTGGCAATCATAGTCAGTGAGTTGTGCATGCTGGCATGTTGGTGGTTGGGGTACTGGTCATTTCATATCCACTTTTCATCCTGCTCTGACAATCATAGAGGGTGAGTTGCTGCATTCTGCCATGTTGGTTGCTGAGGTGATACTGATGATTTCATGTCCACTTTTCATCCTGTTCTTGCAATCATAGCCAGTGAGTTGTGCATTCTGCCATGTTGGTTGCTGAAGTGATGCTGAAGATTTCATGTCACCTTTTCATCCTTCTCTGGCAATCATAGGAAGTGAGTAGTGCATTCTGACATGTTGGTGGCTGAGGTGATGCTGATTATTTCATGTCCACTCTTCATCCTTCTCTGGCAATCATAGGAAGTGAGTAGTACATGCTGGCATGTTGGTGGCTGAGGTGATGCTGATCATTTCATGTACACTCTTCATCCTGCTCTGGCAATCATAGTCAGTGAGTTGTGCATTCTGGCATATTGGTAGCTGAGGTGATTCTGATTATTTCATTATCCTGCTCTGGAAATCATAGATGGTGCATCAGGAAATGCTCACATTACTTAAACTCACTTAACTAACACTTATTCATGCTTATCCCTAGCTTGGCATGTCAGGTCCACCAAGTAGTTTGAGTTAATCTGTCTGCCTGAAATTTACTTATTTCATGCTTATCTCACTGGTACGCTTGAACATGCTTGACCACACAATGCTGTAGTGAACAAAATACTATATTTCAAGCACATAAGTAAATAACTACTAGTTCAAGTAATTAAAGCCAAGGGTGTTGTCATTGTTGTCAGCATAGCATCGTCAGTGTCATCATTGTGATCGTTGCATCATGATGTAGAGGAGGATGAGGGTGCTTCACTTTCATGAGCCGGTCATGGTGTCTCTTGTCAATGGTGTTGTCATTGAGAGAGGCAAATGGGCTGGGCATTGATTGGTGTTATCTGCCATTGTTGTTGTCATTGATGTGGTGGTGCAGTGGTGGTGGCGGTGACATGGTGTTGTCATTGTCATTATGGTTGTAGTGACACATTGTTGTTGTTGTTGTTGTTGAAATCTGGGTATTCACTTCTGCTCTTCATTTACATAACCCAGATTCTAGACCTAATTACATCAGTGGTCCAGACCTTCAGACACTAGTTCTGATTACACTATCACATTTTATTCATAATATGACATCATAGATAACTGCCATTATTGCTATTGGCTATAGATAGGACTCTTATCATTCGTGATACAATATAACTCATTCCTATCTCTTATCTTTACCTACCCTAGTGTAGAGACATACAGGTACAAACAATACCTGGATACTATATAGAGGGGAGCTCACTCTGTATCACTCTCCTCATCTTACACTCTACTTTATACAAGCATCTCCTCTTTGCTTCTATAACACCTTTGCTCCTCAAGCTAGCAACCTCTATCCTCAGACCTAGTGAGTGCCTCCCACTAGGCACATACCTTCTTCTTGTCACTTGCATTACACTTGTGGCACCTACTGTTCTTACAGTAGAGACAAATGGAGTACTGTGCACTTCATTAGGTTATGAGCCCTGCTTAATCAAGGCTTGACATATTTGTGCTTTCCTGTTACCCTTGATCTAGCAGAATGGAGGCTAGAGTTGCTGTGAGTTTCTCTCAGACTATTGTCCTTCTTGGACATTGTCTTATGCTTGTCGCTACCAACATCCCCTTGTATGCATTTGAGGCTGTTTACTTCTTTGTTCATCGGTTTGGAGATATTCTCATTTGAGTTGATGATGGTTATTTTTCTCTTGAAATGAATCACACTGCTAATCATGAACATTACTCGTTGCATCTGGTTTTGTCTTCTAGGTCCCAACAACCAGTTCAACAGGTTCATAGTGATTCACCTCTGCTTCCATCAGAGAGACCATCATCTTTCCAACCATTGTCTGAACCTGCAACCAGAGTAACCTATGAGGTTTGCTCTGAGAGACCCTCCTTGCAATTGTCCTATTTCCCTGCTCCCATCGTCCCTACTCCTTGCCTAGAGGATCCCCACTGTCATATCTCCCTTACCACCTACTTGACACCCTTCCATCTTTCTTGCCCTTTTTGTCAATGCCACATTGAAGAAGGAGAATACTGTGATGGATTAACAGGTCTTGGTGCTGGTATATCTGGAGTCTATCATGAACAACTTGTTCAAGGTGGTTATATCTTTGCTCCAGCTTACAGACCCTTCAGAGGACGGACCAGATTAGTTTCTATTCTTTCCAACATTCCAAACTTAGTCAATAGTCCAGAACTGATTCCTATCCCTCCTCTTCCTGCATCATCTCCTTCCCTACCATCCTATACTCTGCCACACAATCCTCTTAATGGCGAACCTCTCTGAATCCCAATGCCAGAACTTGAATCTTGGCTTACCTTCAATGAGCTTCAATGCCTTCGAGAACAGTCTTTGACAACAATCTGTTGAGTATCACTTGACACCTTTGGCCAACCCAGATCAAGGAGGAATATGTTGGAAGGCGATTTTCCAAGATCCCCTTCCATTACCACCAAAGAATCTCTGCCACCCTATATATCATCAAGGGAGGGTAGTCCCTTTCCTTAGACAAACAGGCTTTGGACCTTGGGTTCATTTAAGGAAATCCCTTCTGGGTGGTGACTCCTTTCCAGGTGTCATCAGCCAAGACTTCTACCCAGGATGACTTTATCCTTGCATGTTCTTTCAAGTTCAAGGATGAGTCTCTTTCCTCTGCTTATGCTGCTGCCAGATGGGCTTTCCCCTCTGAGACTTATATTTCTACCCCACTTGCATTAGTACGCTTCCAAGGTCATGAAGTTCTTCGTAGAGATCTCTTTCCTCCTCTTTCTCACTTTTCTCCTGGAGACATTTATCGTTCACATGACGTTCATGACATTCCTCTTGATTCTCTCTCTCTGAACATCTACATCAGTGATCCCATTGATTGATATACTGTAACTGATTCACTAGGCAATTGGCTCCTACTCCAACCCAGTGGTACTGGAACTACAATTTCAATAAGTATCAATGCAAAAGCTGGTGATCTGCAAACTCTGTCCAACACAGGCTTCAACAGCAGATTAGGAAGTGTTCAACCCTTCCTGAGATGCAAGAGGCTTGCATTTGCAGACTCTATGGAGGACAGGATGAAGGCAGACCACCTTGTTGTGCTGCTGTCATTGCTGGTGAAGTTCAGAGACATTCCCTCATGTAATGGATCAGATCGGACATGGGCAATGTATATTTCTTGAGCACTGGGACTGGACAACATGGTTGAGGATCTGATACTCTTGATGAAGGTACATCTCTCCTTCTGATTAGAACACTGATTATTTCCAACAGACATGTCGGCATCTGTTCCAGCTGTTGCAGATTGATGGATTGATGAATCCCTCCTTAGTCACATTCAAATACTTGAAGGACAGAAGAACTATTCCGTCTGGAGTGCTAGAGTTCAAGGTGTTGCAATAGCTAGTAGCTGGCATTGCTGCACAGGCTACTAAGGAATCTACTCTAGAGTTACTTACCTTGGAGGGGTTGGGAGTTCTCAGAGATGATAGCGGTTGCTGGTCAAGAGAGATATATTATATTCAGACTCAGTTGAGTCTTATATACGCTTTGTAATGCTTACTTAATATAAGGTCATGTGACTGTAAGTACGCATCCTTTCAACACTCCCCCTTTTCTAGTATACAGTAGATACATAGATATCAAAGTGAGGAATATAAAGTAAATAGAAATGTCCACACAGTCTTATGACAGCGAGTTGAATTTCAAACCAAGCTGGGAGCGAAACTCCTTGAACTTGACATGTCCAAGGTTCTTAGTGAACATATCTGCAGGATTGTCAGTCCCTGGGATAAAGAGCAGCTCTACCTGCTTCCATAGCATCACAGCATCATGTACAAAAATGGTAATAGATCTGGATATGTTTGGAACATTTTTTGGTAACTGGGTTCTGTGCAATGAAGAGCGATCCTTGGTTGTCACCACAAACAGGGATGGGGCCAAGGCGATAGCCAAGTTCTTCCATCATTTGATGAATCCAAATAGCCTGGCACATGCAGTCACTCAAGGCCATGTACTCAGCTTCCGTAGAAGACAGAGTTGTGGTCTTTTGTAAGTGTGAGTTCCACAAGAACACACCATCTGCGAATTTCAGGTAGAAACCTGTTTGCGAGTGAGATGTGACTTTGTCTTGTCCCCAATCAGAGTCAGTGCAGGCAATGATGCCTTTACCGGTCTTGCTGCTGTATATGAGAGAGTAGTCTCGGGTACCAAGAAGGTACCGGCAGATGTATAGAGCCTTGTTCAGATGCTCTTCTGATGGGTTTGCAGACATGCGGGCGAGTTGTATAACTGCATATGAGATGTCAGGTCTTGTGCCAATCATAAAATACAGCAATGATCCGATGACCTGTTGGAATTGTGTCCGGAGTTCCGGTTGGACGGGGAGATCATTCTTCTCTGGGTAGTAGCCCTGAGGGAGAGAGGTGTTGGTGATTTTTGCATTAGTCATGGTCATGCTGCATCGCTCTATGACTTTGTTGAGGTATTCTTGCTGGTCTATCTTAATCATTTGACCATCTTGACATATGTTCATTCTTAGGAATTTGCATGTTTCTCCTAAGCCGCAACAGTCCCATTTCTTCATGAATGCAGCCTTAACCTTGTCTATGAAAGGTTTGTTGGGGCTGCAGAAGATGGCATTGTCTATGTAGATGATCGCTAGGATGAGCTCTTTGCCCTTGCAATAGATGAATAGGCCAGCATCTGTTTTAAGATGTGTGAAGCCCAGTTCCTTCATGGATTTGTCGAGTTTGTGCCACCAAGCTAGTCCGGCTTGCTTAAGGCTGTATAGGGCATGTAGTAGTCTCAAGACCTTCCCTTTGAGATGAGGATGAGGGGGCATAAAGTCTTCAGGGAAGTCCATATAGAGTTCTTTGTCCAGTTTGCCATATAGATAGGCGGATCAGACATTGAGACCTGTGATGTACCAGTTCTCTGTTGCTGCGAGGGCGAGCATGCACCGCACTGTCTCGAAGCATACGACAGGGGAGAATATCTGATTGAAATCAATCCCTTCTACCTGGGAGAAGCCCTTGGCGACGAGCCGGGCTTTCTTTCTACCATCTGGTTTTACATCAAAGACCCATCGGTTTTTAATAACCTTCCTGTTTGTGGGTCGATCCATGATTTCATAGACCTTGTGATCCTTGAGTATTTGTAACTCATCGTGGCAGGCTTTATGCCAAAGGGTTTGTTCCTCTTGTGGTAACTTGAGGATGTCACGGTATGTCCATTTGTGGTAGTTCACGTTGGACTGTGGTATTTCCAGCAGAAAGGCATGGCTGCAGAGGTATGAAACCAATGTGTCTCCCCCTTCCCTGGTTATGCACTCTACATCATCTTCCGATGGAGTTGGGGATGGAGGCATTCCACCAGGGACAACAGGTGAATCCAAAGGTCCAGCTGGTGCTTCTCCAACGAGTCTGCGCCAGTCAGAGATGCGTTTGATATCATGAAGCTGCTTTAGCAGTTCGCAGCGCTTCCCATACACATTTCCGGGACGAATGGGGGCACAGCGCTCTCACTGTGGGTGCTCTGGCCAAGCAGGTGGAGGCAGAGGCGGACGATGAGGAGGGGTAACCAGAGGTGCTGGTGGAGCCGGTGGTGGTGTAGGTACCCTAGGAGGTGCTGCTGGAGGTGGAGTAATCGGCCTGGGGGTCGGGCAACGATGGACAGTAGAAGGAGCAATTTCCACATCTGATTCCAAGTCTGATGGTTCAGAATCAGAGTCCGAAGACTCATCATCATGAGAGTGAGAACACAGCAGGTGGATAATGGGCTGGTGTGGCTGAGCTTTTGAACACCTTGGGAAGAGGTGCTCATCAAATATGGCGTGGGCCAACGTGTGCAGCGCATTGTTAGGGTGCATGAAAAGGTAGTTTGAATCATTACTGGCAGAAATGCCCAGGTAGATCATCAGTTGCGATTTAGGCTGCAACTTGCCTTTGCAAGTCTCGACTGGTAAGTAAATGTATGTGCCACAGCCAAAAACCCAAAGATGCGAGAAAGTAGGCTTTTCACCTGTGAGCATCTTGGATGGCATTTTCCATTGGAGCCGATGTGAAGGGGTGCAATTATACACATGAAGTACATGTAGTACCACGAACTCCCAATAGGAACCAGGCAGGCAAGCCTACAGTCGCATGGGTTGTGCCTTGTCCATTATGGTATGGATGAGGCATTCCACGTGTCTGTTCTGCTGGTGAGCATAGGGGGCAGATTATTGGATGTGAATGCCATTATCGCGCATATACTCAGTAAAAGCTTTGGAGGTGTATTCTCTCCCTACATCAGAGTACCAGTGTTTTATCTTGGCGTTGAACTGAGTATGCACATAGGCATGAAACTGCTTGGTCGCTTTGAGCATTTGATCCTTAGTTTTAATCAGGACCAGCCAAGCCATGGAGGTATAGTCATCATAAAAGATGACCACATACTTGTACTTGTGGTACAATTCGATTTCAAACGATTTAAGGTCAGAATGAATTAACTCAAAGGGAGCGCTTGCATGCTTCTCGCTATGAGGAAAAGTATGGTTTGGTTGTTTACCAAGCTCACAACCAGAGCATATAGGAACAGTGAATGGAATATTGACATCCGGAAAGTCCTTAATGTACTTCTTTGCAGCATGGAGCACGTCACACGAGGGGTGGCCTAAATGGCGGTGGAGGAGTTCGTAGTCCACAGAGGCCATAGACAATAAGTCGGCTTGAGGACGAACAGTGGGGGCACACATCCAGTACATTGTGTCGCCATGGGAGTGGAAACTCAGTACCAGTTGTTTAGTGCACTTATCAAATATATTGATATGACTGGGGGTGGTCTGAAGCATCATGCAGGCATCGGTTAATAAGGTACCCATAGATATGAGCTTTATTGTGCATGATGGCATGTAAATGACTGGCGATAGCTGCACAAGTCTACCTTGGAAGTGAATAATCGCTGTACCTTTGCCTTTAATCGGCACATGACCATTAGCCGTCTGAGAGTAGGTAGGTTGTGTAAACGCAGAATACTCAATCAGATTGTCTAGATCATTGGTGTAGTGGGATGAAGCTCGTGAATCAAGGAGCCACATGTCGTGAGGAAGGTGGTCATCATGTTCTCTTTCCTTTCCTTTACTCTTAGTTATTTTCTGCTTTTTACAGTGGTCACACATGGAGAAGGGAGGAGCAGTAGTTGCATTGTCTACATCTACTACAGGCATATGCAAATTATATACAATCTGAGGCAATAAAGACCGCGCATCAGTGTCTGTGAGAGACGGACAAAGGAAGAGAGGGACTTGCCACTGGGCGCTGTCCTCGAAGAACCACATGATATAGTCATCCACCACCATGTCCTTGCCAAGGCTGACAGAATCGTCATCCTCTAAATCAGAGAAAATCTTGACAATCCTTGGAGTCTCCATCTGCTCTATAAGAGAGAGCACAGAGGGGCCGGCATGGTTGGGAGGGATAATTCTAGTGCCGAAGGCACCATCCTCATTGAAGGCGGAATGCTGCTGTGCATGGACACGGCGATGGTGCTTCACGATAGGCTCGAGGGTGCAAACAACCTGAGCAATGGGGGTCTCCCCAATACAGCAAGTGAGGGAGATGGCCTCTTGGGCCTGAGGGAAGGCAGGGGGGCTGTAATAGGTGGCACCAGGGGTGTGTGCAAGAGCACGGGGGTTCTGAGCTGGCTCAGTGAAGTCGGTAGAGGCTGGCTGAATACTGCAGGCTCCTGGAGCATGTTTGCAAAAGCGAACGAGGCAGAGGATGACTCAGTGGTGGTGGCTGCACAATCCTTGTGCTTCTTCCCCTTGTGCTTCTTCCCCTTGTGCTTCTTCTCCTCATCCTTTCTATTGGAGGAGGTCTCCTGCTGCTTCTTGAAGGAGGGGTCGCCTTGCTGGCGCTTTACATTGGAAACCTTGTTGGCCTGAGCACGAGGCGGAGGCCGGCAGGTGAGATAGTGCTGCCAAGCAGCAGTGAGTATGGTCTCCAGTTCCACCATGGTTAAGACCTTGGTCTTGGTGGGGTTGGCGTCGATGGCAGCATTGAGCTGCTGGTGGAGAGTCTCCACATACTTGGGGAGCTTGGCGACAGTGATGAAGGCCTTGAGGTTATCAGGGACCTTGTGTTGGAGCTGTTCCAGCTGTGTGAAGCTAGCGTTCAGCTTGAAGAAAGCTGGGCTAGGGTGGTTGTTGTTGGGGAAGGTAATTCTAAGCATGATCTTCCACTCAGTATAGGCGGAAGTGAGGGAGGCAGTTTCATACTTGGCTTTGATGGTGTCCCAGAGTAACTTGGACTCGTGGTATGTGGCAAAGTTGCCTGCAATGAAGGTGTCGAGGCAGAGACGAATAGAGCCGAGGGCTTGGTCATCATTCTCATCCCATTTGTTCTGGGCTTCTTCTTCTTCGGGAGTGGGAGCTGTTCCGACCTGAGAGGGGCGTGTCTTCGACATGGCTTTGTTCCAGATGCTGATGGCGTGAAGGTACACTTCCATGTCCTGTGCCCAACGTTTGTAGTTGGTGCCACTGAGTTTGGGAAGTGTGGAGAGGGTAGACGACATGATAGTAGGTTCTGAAAGAGTAACTTGTCAGCATAAACCAATAAAGGGAGCGAGAAAGACATTCACATCGCTGAACAGTCAGAGCTCTCAGAATGTAGGGTCATAGTGACCCCCTACATTCAGAGTCTGATGGCTGCTGCTCTTGAGTGTTGCTGCATCAAAGAGCATCTGGCGTTTCTTCACAGAACAGCCTGTGTCCAAGGGTTTCACCCATGAGCAGATGACAAGCGGTAATCCACATCATCAGAGCTGCGGGGCTCATAACCTGTTGCAATAGCCGGCATTGCTGCATAGGCCACTAAGGAATCTACTCTAGAGTTACTTACCTTGGAGGGGTTGGGAGTTCTCAGAGATGATAGCAGTTGCTGGTCAAGAGAGATATATTATATTCAGACTCAGTTGAGTCTTATATATGCTTTGTAATGCTTACTTAATATAAGGTCACGTGACTGTAAGTACACATCCTTTCAACACAAGGCATCTTGGCCTCAATTGGTGGACAAGGTTTCATAGATGGAACTCTTAGATCAACACAGAGGATTGCTGCTACAAATGAAGCAGCTTGGAAGGCCACAGATTCAAAGATTCTAGGCTTCCTTTCCATCACTGTTAATGATCAACTGTCTACTACTGCACCAACTACCTGGACAGAATTTCAAGTCAACACTGGAACTACTGCTGCATCTGCTCAGAGAACCTACTTATTATCAAAAGCCTACCAGTTTGGGGATCTTCTATCTGATAGTTTTGCCTCAAAAGGCATCACAGGGCAGTTTTACTGGCTGCATAAGGTTCTTCACACTCGCATTAGAACCCAATATGCATCAGAAGACATTTCGAAGATACAGCAGTATTTTACAGGCATGTTCAATGCAGGCCTTGTACTATCTGAATCTCTTCATGCTATGTTCATACTGGCACAACTCCCTGATGATTTTGAAACACTCTGTTCTACCCTCATCCATACCACTCATGAAGACAACTTCATGGTGGATAACAACATTTAAGCCATTCTTTGAGAAGTAGACCTTCGAAACTTGAAACTTCGCCCTCTTTCTTCACACATCACTCATGTGCAGGCACCCCCTCCTCATCAATCTTCCTCATCCTCACTTTTAAATAGGATGAACATCATTTATCATGGCCCTCCACAGCAGAACAAGTGGAAGAACCAATGACAGCCTAACCAGCAGTCGTCTGGCCAGCCTTTTTCTTCTGGGGGAAACCCAAAGAAGAAGAGACATTCAAACAACAACAAGAGAGGATGGTACAATTAGTGCAATGCTAATCAGAAAGGAAAAGGCAAGGCACCTGCTCAGGTGTCAATGGTAAATGAGTTTACTAACTCTAACCCTGATCTCTACTATGGGATGGTTGACAAGGATTCCCAATCTACCTCTAGACCTCAGGAGATGGAAGTTGAGTATCACAGCTTTGACTCCAACTGTAACGCACAGCACAGTGTTGACGAGCTGTGTGGCAATACAGATTGAAGAGCATAGCACCGGCGAGAAGAGGTGTAGGAATGAAGTCTATATTTGAGACAAGGTGAAGACCCAACAGTCTCTCTATCCTGGAACAACACAGGACTTGAGGTCACTAGGAACTAACACTGATATTGCATAAAACTAGCTTAGGGAAAATACAGGCAAGAAGTACAAGACTATATATATGGTAGGCCCCTGGTCCATGTGAGAGACAAGAAAGGAAATAAGAAAGCAGAAGTCCAAGGGATCCCATTCCACAAGTGGGGACATAGTCCTGCAGTGGATCTAGATATGATGCACAGCATCATTGCAAATACTATCTTGGCCATCAGGAAGAAGTCTGAAGAAGACTGATGGCCAACAAAAGACCGAAAGGAATCTAAATATAGCATGGAGGGTGGGGAGCTGTGTGAGTCAAAGAGGAAAGAGATCGAGCATACAAGATTTAAATAGCTGGAGGACGACTCCAGTACAAATTCAACTCCTTAGAGTGAACGAGATGTGAGGCAAGAGAACAACGATAATGAAAGAAAAAGTATAGCCCCCTTGTTAAACTGTAACATTACCCCCTTCCTAGCATTGAAGCACCTGTGAAACACCCTAGACATCCCCCTTGTTGATGTTGACTTCATAGTTGGTGGGATTGTAGTCATTGGTGGGATTCTGACGAATGAGACAGTTTTCGTCACAGTGGCCCAGCTCCCTGCAGAGGAGGCAGTGGCAGCGAGGGCAGAAGGTCTGGATATGACCTGGAGCAGTGGTGCAGTAGAAGGGACATTTGTACTGTGGACAATCAGGGCGAATGTGCCCCTGCTTGAAAAGATGAAGCATTGAGAGAGTGCAGGAGCAGGGGTAGGAAAGCGGTTGGCATCTATAGGGTCACCTGAGGTGCCAGGCGATGGCAAGGGCGTCACCACAACATCCTTGTTATAGCAGCCAGAGGAGGGGAAAGGAGTTCCCTTTCGAGTGTGGCAGCCACCTCTCGCTGCAGTTGTTTCCAAAGCTTGGCTCACGGAAAAGGGAAGTCTGAAGACGAGTGTGGTAGTTGGTTGGTTGCTGAGCTTATGAGAATGCTGGGAGTGTGTTGGAGTGGTAGGTCACTCCCAGGCAGGGAGAATGATATCATTGAGGGGAGGTGTGGCATCTCTGAGTAAGGAGACTGGAGAGGAAGGCTGAAACCTTAGCAGTGGTAGCAGGCCATTCTGAAAGATTTCTGGGACAATTGCTTAGGCTAAGTCCTCCAGTAGACTTTGTATCTCTGCAGGGGGTAGGAGTGTGAGTGGCAGGCATTGGAGCAAGGATGGGTAATGGGGTACAGGAGCAAGAATGTTGGGAAGTGGTGGAGTCATCCACCCAGATGGAGGTGCGGACATTTGGGTGGTCTCAGGCCCAAGTGTCAGTGTTCCAGGGGTGGTTGGGTTCATCATTGAGATAGTATCGACAGAGATTGGCAGGTAAGGTGCTGACGATGGGTCGAAGAATGTGGAGGACCAGGAGTCCTGGAAGCCCATGGATGATGTCTGTGAATCCATGGTCGAAGAAAGTGTTGAGGGTGGCATCTCAACACTCATAGATTGCCTGTTCCATGGCCAAGGTGTAGATGGGCAGAGTTCCATGGGGGAGGAGCTGAGCGTGGATGGTGCAAGCAGTGGCATATATATGAAAGAGCTCCACCAAAGATTTGAGTATTGGTCTATCCCAGTATATGGGAAGATTTCCGAAAGCGAGGGTGGCAGCAGTGTTCTCAAGGACAGAAGAACAGAGGATTTGTCAATTTCTGGCAGGGAGTCAGTGGATGTGTGGGGAGTTGGATCGGGAGGATATTGGACATAGGCGGTGATGATGATAATGATGAGGAGCTAGGGCTCAACTCAAAAAGCAAGTGTGACTGAGAGTGGTGACGGTTAAGATAGAGGAAAGGCAATGGGATCCCTGGCTTTATATTCTTCTAGGAGATACCATGCATGTCCGAGATTGGACTCGGGTTCCCAGTTATTTTCAGAAGATGGGTAGCCTTTCCAGATAGTGGCGGCATCAAGTGGAACCCTGATGGGAGAGGATTTGATCTATTTCAAATTCCTCCTCCCTGTCTATAGTGTCTGGCGGAAGCAGAACAAAGTTTGGTCCATGTTCCATAGTTTCCTGATAGGGAGTCAGAAGCGATGCATGGAAGGCATTGTGAATTTTCCACGTTCATGGGAGTTGAAGCTTATATGAAACAGGCAAGATGACTTGGGAGATCCCGAAGGGTCCTTCCCTTCGAGGAGCAAGTTTCTAGAGGGGTAGCAAAGTCTTAGATTACAGCCCTCGAGCCATACCTTGTCTCTGAATTTCCAGGGTTTGAAGCAAGAGGTGACACGTTCGTGCATGTATCATTGTGCCTTTTCATGGGCAGTGGTAGCTTCCTTGCAAGCCTCTTTGAGGTCTCCAAGGCGTTTTTCCAGAGCAGGCAAGAAGGTGGTGTTGCCAAGTGATGGGTAAGCCCTCGGCTCGAATTACGAGTCCTTCTTTAGAAGGCAAGCTCTTATCTCCCAGTTGCGCCCATGCCGGAATTCCTGGATCAAGAGCCCTAGGAGATTTCCACATTTGGTTGTATCATATGTCTTCAAATTGAATTACTATTGTGAGCTTTTTTTGCTGGAATTACAAACATCCTCAGATCGAGTCTGATTCACTATGGACAAAACTTGTCAGTGCTGAGAGCAATCCACAAATGACCCATACAACTCACCTGAACCACCATGGCCACCCAACATACCCATGAACCACGTGAGCCAACCTGTGACACGTTGAGAAGCATCAATCAAGGGAAAGAGAATGGGCACATTGGTGTGGATGATCAATGATGAGGGCTGATGAAAACAATCAGCACAGCATAACAAACATTGGCAACGTACCAGACAAGCCCCCAGTGCCACCTAAGCCACCTGATGGAGCTGCGAACTGTGTGAATGAAACCCAGAGCATGAAGCTCAAGGGGGAGGGAGAAAGAGGTTCTGTAACAGATGCTACTATCCACCAGATTATTTCCCTATTTTTCCTCCTTTTTCCTATAGCTAGAACACCAGATAACCACAATTAACCCCTATAACCTGAACACTACACTTTCACTAGTAACTGATTCCTAATCAGTTATACTAGTCACACAATAGTCACACCCTAGACATTGTCTAGCATCTTATCCTAGACATCACTACATGTCACACTGTGACATCACTCAGTCACCTAAATCTAGTCACACACATATATGCTACACTTTAGATCCTAGTTCACTACTCATTCTCTCTACACTCTCTAGATCCCACTTTCCCACAAAGCCCACTACTATCACATGCTTGTCATATCTAGGCTATGGGTTCTGGACTTTCTCCACATGTGACTCACACATACTCATGCTCACCTCATGCCCCCTATCCAGTGCATCATGGCACACAGCTCTCTCTATTCACCAATAGCTATTCCACCTCTTGCATTGCCTTATACCTTGTGTTTCCCAGTCTCAAGCCTAGTAATCCTAGTATAGTATCTATAGATAAGCACTGCTCAGTCTGTGCCCCTATCTATATAGTGTAAGTAGCCAATCTAGTTAGTATCTAGTTCTCTTGTTCTTTCCCTAGTTCCTTGAGGCCTACAAGCCTAATAGACCATCTCCTCACAGAGACTCACTCATTGCAAGTGCCCTCTAGCTAGCAAAGCCATCACAACCACCAGTTGTTTATAGATTGAATAATTAGGTTGTTACAGATCTGAGCTTTGAGATGGAAGTCATGGAAGATGAAGTGGACGTGTGTGAGTGTTCAGGCATGTCGAGAATGTCATGGACAAGCTGAATAAGCTGCAAAAAGCATCAGAACACAAGTGCAAATGCTCAGAGACAAGGAGTGACAAAAACTCACCTAGGAGAGCTCAGATCAAGCTTCTCAAGCCGGGACACAAAGAGGTCGTGCAAGGCAGCTTCCACAGCAATCCAGAACATCCAGAGAGTAAGGAGAACGAGCACTACGTCGACACAAATGCACTATGTCAAGATAGAGGGCTAGAAGACTAGGTGGGGGTATAGGAGGCCAGGACAGATGTCAAGCATGATTTAGAGTGCGGAATTGATGCAGACAATGTTGAAATGGATGGGAAAGGTGGCGGACAGGACACTGCAACAAGCACAGCACTCCATGAGTCGGAACGACTTGAAATGGATGTGCTAGCTGGTCACAAGGCAAGTCAGCACAGAAAACATAACTGCACAATGGTGGATGTACTTGAGGTGTCCAAACCACCACACCATCATCACAGGTCGCCTACTGACCACACCAACCCACCATGCCAATGTGGCAAACTCAAAACATGACCTAAATGTGTTAGTACCAGCAGGAAGTCTTATCATGTTATCTGGAAGCATCGAGGCTGAATCGGGTGAATTGGATGTGCCATATGCCTTGTAAATTGACTATAGACGATCCAGAAGCATTCCCAGACTGCGATACACGAAGACGGTGATACTGGAGTTGATCAAAGTCAGCGTGCGCACCTAGAGGCCATTGAACAGTAACTGAGCTGCAACTTACCATATCCATATTGGGTAACTGCATGGGTGCAGGACTTTCGGAACGCATCATTCACAAGTTCATCATTATTCATATATGATTTTTCTGTTTGCCTTTTCTATTCATTTGAGAGTGAGTCAGTGTGTGGTCATACAGCCACCATATTACATAATCATGAATCTCCATAGCATTACTCTACTAGTGACTACTTACTCGAGGGGAGGTAAATACATTCAGACTCGTTTTGCCAAGGCTTGGTGGCCCACTTATGCTAGTTCCATCATGAGAGAAAATGGAGACTTTCCTGTTACCAAATGAATGGAGGAGTTGTGGCAGAACTCCGCCATTGGTAATAAGTCTGACCATTGGGTGGTGTCCCCTTGGCAAAAGATCCATAGATAGGTTTCCAGTTCCTGATTGACCCGTTCCATTTCTCCGTCTGTTTGAGGGTGGTAAGTGGAGGAAAGGAGCAGATCATACTGCAAGAGCCTCACCAGTTCTAGAGTGAAGGTGGAGGCAAACTGTGGACTGCAGTCCAAGATAACCTTATTATGGAGTCCAAATCGGGGAAAGACTTTCTTGAAGAAGAGTTGCGCAATGCCCTTGGTGTCTGTGCTTTTGTGAGTTGGAGTGAAAATCACCCCCTTTGTAAGGCCATGGTCAACCACGACCATAACCGAATCATATCCATGCAATGGTGGCAAGTCTGTGATAAGATCAACCAAGAGACATTGGAATGGGTGAGTAGAAGCCACCGGCATTGGCATGAGGGGAGGAATGGTAGGATGGGTGTTGACTTTATTTGGCCTGGCAAATGGTGCAGCCCTGAATGAAGCAGCATATGTAAGCAGTGAGCCCAGGCCACCAGTAGTCATGTTGTACCACATTAATGGTCTGATAGTAACTGCCATGACCCCCCGCAGGAGAATCATGGATGATATGGATATTAGCAAATCATGATTTAGCTGTGCAGTGCTGTGAGGCACTGCACAGTGAGTTACAGCTGTCACTGTTGAGATCTGGGTGTTCGCTTTCTGCTCTTCTATTCCATAACCCAGATTCTAGATCTGATTACATCTGTGTTCCAGACCTTTGGACAATAGGTCTGAGTACACTATCACATATTACTCATCATATGACATCATAGATAACCGCCATTATTGCTATTGGCTATAGATAGGACTCTTATCATTCGTGATACGATATGACTCATTCCTATCTCTTATTTTTACCTACCCTAGAGTAGAGACATACAGGTATCAACAATACCTGAACACTATATAGAGGAGAGCTCACTCTGTATCGCTCTCCTCAGTTCTTATACTCACTCTTATACAAGCATCTCCTCCTTGCTTTTATAAAACTCCTCCGCTCCTCAAGCTAGCAACCTCTATCCTCAGACCTAGTGAGTACCTCCCACTAGGCACATACCTTCCTCTTGTCACTTGGATTATGCTTATGGCACCTACTGTCCTCACAGTAGAGACGAACAGAGTACCGCGCAATTCGTTAGTCATAGTGTCACAAAAAGGTTCCCCCCCATGCAGCCACACCACAGAGCACACAGTGCTGTACAGAATTTGGTAAAGCTGTGCTTGTTTGTACAGAACCTACAGTGGACTCAGAGGATGTTGTTGTTTTTTTTTTTTTTTTCCAGCCAATTCACTTGGTATCAGAATAAAAACCATTGTATTTTTGTAGATAGGAATACATGAATTATTATCTACGTGTTGACAGAGCCATTCGGCCATTATCATTGGGGTGGTAATGGCACCACCGCACCATTTGTTGTTGTTGTGTTGTTGTTGTCATTGTTGTTGTTGTTGTTGTTGTTGTTGTTATCATGGTGTGGTGGTGGTGGTGGTGGTGGTGGTACCACTGCGTCAATGTCGTCATTGCATCATCACATCATCACCATTGGTGCGGGGGTGGCTGTGCCACTGAGTTGTTGTTGTTGTTGCCATTGGTGTGGGGATGGGATGGCCACCAAGTTGTCATCATCATTGTGGTGGTGGTGGTGCCACCATTGCATCAATGTCATCGTTGTGCTGTTGGTGTGGGGGTGGCATGGCCACTGAGTCGTCGTCATAGTCATGGTGGTGGTGGCATAGCGTTGACCTGCACAAAATTAGTATTGTGCTGAGTCAGGACATGAATTCTCAGATTCCAGCATAATACACGGTTGGAATATTCTCATTTCCTTATACACAGATAGACCACTATGTAGGCTACCTTCCCACCAAGTTTCATTTTCTCACCCCCAATCCTCAAGGAGATATTCACATATCACTGTGAAGTCCCTTATGCTAGTGTATACTACACTAACATTATGTACACTTTATTAGCTTCCCATATATAGGAAAGCCCCTATATAGACTACACCATCATGTATTAAATTGCTTTATCTGCACAGCCCTTGAGTCACATGGTCACTGCTGCATAGCATTGAATCTGTGTGACTCTATATATGAAATTATAGAGTTTGGATGTTTCCATGGAAATGCACAGCCTCAAGGAGTGGGTGAGTAAGTGCCAAGCCAATCATTACCAATCATTGTCCCAGCTATCCAATAGCAAATGAGGCTCAGTGAGTGGACTGGCTATGTGCATAGCTCAAAAGCAACTGTATGTGGAAGCACAGCCTCATATATGAACAGTATATAAGGAGTGGATTCTGGCAGCAAGAAAGCATCTGCATATCTGCATATCTGCATATATCTGTATAGTTCTGAAATAATCAGATATTTAGAGCATCTATAGAGCTAGATTAGCAGCTCATTAGACTAGACTAAGTAGCACTTCTACTACTAGCTAGTCACCTGTATTAGGTAGCTTGTACTAAGCAGAAAACAAGTGCCATCAGAAGGCAACCTATACAAACAGATTATCTAAGCATATCCCTAAGTGGGCATATCAATTGCCAATTATAACCTAAGTAAATCTAGCCTAGGAATACTTGGGAATATCTGCTTTAGAAATCACCTTGCTAAGCTTGCTGACTTGTCTTCACTCTAGTTGACCAATATAGCAAGTTTATAAATAACCAATATTGTGTGTGAACTGAGTGACATAGCTAGTAATTTCCCACCGCTTAACCAAGAGCATAGCCACCTTAGTTTCTCAGGAAACATAGCTAACTTGTTATTAGGCATTATATCACCATTTTGCCTGTATCTATTCCAATAATGGAATTCTTTCTGTCTTTTGTCTGTGTAAAATTACACCATAAGACAAGCTCCCATTGCGGCATATAGCCCCTAACACAGCCACAATACTCGAAGCGCAACAAAGCTTACAAGTTTCTACACTTTCTATAGCTAGCATTTCTAGTGTTCTTTATCTAGTTATTACTAGTACTTCAGTAGTTCCTTATACTACTTGCCATTACCTACACTTAGCTAGGAAGAAGCCAACCCTTTTCCTTAGACAAATAATCAGGAAAGGAAGAACGACTGGGGAGCCAATTGACTAAGTATTCTCACTGTTAGAGTTCAATTCCTCTGAATTCAAGTCTGGCGGAGGTCCGAAGGTATAGGGGCTAAAACTCCGGAGGTGTGGAATGAAGTCCAGGAGGTTTGAAGGGATAGGGGCTAAAAGTCCGGAGGTGTTGGACCAAAGTCCAGAGGGTATGGACCAAAGTCCAGTTGGAGATGAGATATAGGGGATTTGGAGATGAGGTATAGGGGATCCGGCATTGGTCATTGACTGACAGCAGCATTTGGAGTTACAGAGGAGGGTTTACCAGGAAACAGAGGGGTTGAGGACATCAGCGCAGGACTTATGTGTCGCACCCATGCCAAGCTCACTGTCCTCGTATTTCAGAGTAGAGGAAGGTGGTAACAGAAGCCAAACTCAAAATGAGGTGACTTAGAATCGTTGTTGAGATATTCATACTGAAGGTACAACAGAGTAAGTACA
>JBBPNA010000487.1:0-19858 GCA_038090555.1 Boletus subcaerulescens | reverse complement strand
TAGGCATAGAACAAGGAAGAATGTGGTGGAAGGAAGTCGCTGACAAAGCAAGTGATAAGGATTACGTGGAAGGAAAGAGTCAGCGACGAGAAACTAAAAGAAAGTCCAAAGGCAAGACTCGAACGTGTGAGTTAGTGTAGTAGTACAAGCGACAAGTAAAGAGAAAAAGGTAAGTTGTAACATGGGTGGCTTCTCCATCAGGTACTTCTGTCCCTCTACTGGATGATCATACGTTAGCGTTACGGATGATTGTCTGTCTCCAGCAGCCGTTCAGTGCCTTGTTGCTTCTACAGCAACCAGGTGGAGAGTATAGGAGGGTCGCAGTGGAGCATGAGAGCATCGTTCAGGTTCGATCTGCAAGCCACGTCAGGCCGAAGGATATCCATGCAGAGGTCCTGCACATTCTGTGACGTATAGCTGATTTATGTTGTTGTCCTGTCCAGTGTCCACGTTTCACATTTCGATCGATACCATTCCATGGTTTGCATCGCTCCTCTAGGTTGTTGCACATACTTTTCTCGAACATTATTCCTGCACCGCCCTCAGCTTCAAGCAAGTTGCTTATACATATTACGTTTGCGGATTGTTGAGGCGACATGATGAAGCTGGGATCATATCTTTGGTTCCTTGAATGAATGTTCGCAGCCTTGACATCGTCGCTCATTGACTTCATCTTGTTGACAAGGAGATCGTCATCGACTCGGAGGACCCAAGTATGAAACCAAGTGTCAAATTCGCCAGCTGAAAGAGGTCAGTGACGGAGACGTGTGTGTTTATCGTCAATACTCTTGTCATCAAAGTATCCTTTCTCATCAAAGATGACCATTTTGGACGATTACAAGGCTGGGTACGGGTATGTGCATCGGTCGAGACACTACTCTCAAGTGGATCAAAGCCATGGTGTTTCTGAATGAAGGCGTCTCCTAAGATGACACAGTAAATCCAAAGCAAGCATCGTCTCAGACAACCTTCGATCTGATTAGCTGCTACCATTGTACACAAGAACGCCCAACCATCAAACACAAACATACATCACGAAATGAGATAGAGTACATAGGTGTTGGTAGCACCACCACTTTCTTCGAGTCAGTTCGTGCCCTTTTGCATATATGGCATGATTCTGCAAGAGTCAATTCGTAACAGGTTCCAGAATCCAACGCTGATTTGCGCTGTTCTGTGCTCACCAAGCCAGGCCTGAATCAGTACTGATATGCATGACATGATCTAATCGACAACACGTACATTGCGAGGGAAAACCGAGACCTGTAAGTGATGGAGAACAACCATTAAATACACGGGCCCAGCGTCTTGGATACAAACTAGCTTACACTTCGACGGTTTTGTGCAAGCTGAATAGCCGTGGCATTGACAGCATTCCCGATCCTGTCTTGATGTGTGGGTGAATAACACAGGCAGTGAAGCGTGGAAACTGACACGTATGCATCCCCCCTAGGGTCGAAGGTCCAAGCAGTGCCCCTATGACCGGTGACTAATGCATTGCGGATCCCGACGGTCAACAACATGTTCAAGTTGCTCGTGATGTTGTAAACCCCTTCAGCAACACGAATATCCCACTGGAAATCATTTGTGAAATGTGCAATGATCTTGGAAGTGGTGATGAACTCTCTGGGAAGCACTGGATTGTTCTAATTGTTGGACGACAACCGCACCAAGTGCGTTTTGTGGGTGCGTGAGGTATACGTCGCCAATGGTGCTCTTAATGCAGTAGGTACCATTCGAAATGTGTAACGGAATAATTTGTGCTTGAGTGGGTTGAGTGGTCGTACTGTTCGACCCGCCTACATTGGGTTGGCATTGGACGCAAATCGGGCTGCCAAGGAACCCACCAGAGTGCGCTTCCAGGGCACGAAGTACGCCACGAAGAGCCTCAACTTGCGGCTGAAAGTCGACCATACACCTGATAGGCTGAACGACACTTCAACCAACAAGATAGGACAGTGGAATGATGTCATTGAGATTGCATATGGTGATTGTTCTGGTCTCGGCACTGGTGATGAGATAGTTGTTATCCAAGGAAAGTGCGATTCCGTTCAGTCGTGAACCGTGGTCGAAGCCAGGACCAAGTTGCACATGTGTGGAAGTATCCCAAAGCGAGAGAGAAGGGCCAACGATGGATGCAATGAACCTGCCATTGCTGGGTAGGGCGATGGACGAGAAGTTGGGGCCTGCGGTGCGAGGAACTGACCATTGAGAGAGGGAGGTACCCATGTCGACATGAACCTGCCTGACATTGTATACACCTACATCGCCGTAGGATATGGCGAATACACGCTGAGAATCACTAGACCAGGCGATAGGAATGAACGAGTATAGTGCCATCGAAATGGTTTTGAGCAACTGGCCATTGTCCGTATTGTAAATTTGCAACTCGGTGACCGTCGCAGTGGCGATTCGAAGCCCGTCTGGAGTGAATCTTACCCCTGTCAGGGGACTGTTGTGCTGAAGTGGTCCAATGAGTCATCTTCCAGTTGAGATATCCCAGATGAATGCTCTCCTGTCTCTCGAGCCTGTCGCAAATTTGGTCGAGTCGGGGGACACATCGACCGTGTCCACCCAATCCGTATGTTCTTCTGCCATGTGGGTACTCTGGCGTGAACTTCTGTTCCATACAATGGCCACCCGCTCCCCAGCGCTGACGATGCATTTGCGATCGCCCGACAGAGAAAGGGCCTGGACACTGCCGCCCGCTGTGAGCCGCTGTGCTTGAACTTCCACTCCATCCTCTCCTCCACGCGCCACTCTCGGATCATCCCATCGTCGCCGCCACTCAGAAAACGCCTGTCAATGCCATCATCCAAGAAAATGAGTGCACGTACAGCCCTTCTCCCCTCGACCTCGATCGTTCTTGTGTTGTCTCAATGAATGATCAGCGCTCTATTCATCATTGATCTATATCCAAACCTCCACTCACTCATCGTTCAATGCACTTCAGGGAGACGGTGTGCTGTTTCTCGGTGCGTCTACGCGGGTCAATTTCGTGAATCTAGTTACTTTGTCTGACCTTTGACAGGCTTCTGGAATCTGGTAGGTAGGCCTAGGGCTTTGGGTCGCGCCCAGCAACGTGCTATAACTATCTAATCTAATGAAACCTAGTTTGCCCATGGGAAGCAGTAAAATTCTTTGAGGTGAGGTAAACTTATTCACACGCCTCGCTCCACAACTACATCCCTTCTTGTCCGGCCCCACTATCTATACTATCTAGAACAGCCACAATGATACACTCGCCTTGTGCCAGGGATACGCAAACCACTTTCCTTGTAGGTCTCTCGACATACGTAACAGACCAAAAACAAGATTGGCGATTTGGATTCTTAAAATATTCACTGCACATGGAGGGCAAGTAGCAAACCCTACATAGCGCCAACCGAGGGTTGGTCCAGCATATGGTCAAATAAATCATGTTCAAAAAATGACCGGCGACCATGGTCTAACAGGCGCCTCAGAAGCCCTCCTATGTCCATTACAGACTCCCAGTTCAAACCTTGTGATTTCTCAAGTGGGCCAAGATGTCGTGCTCGGCTTCAGTCAGTCCGCATTCCAATTTTTTGTTTGTTTGTTCCACTTATCAACAAAGTTCTCAGTCGGGGATCAGCCATCCAGCATGGCGTTCCTTATGCAGCCAGCTAGGAATGACTCGCCCGTCTGCAGTGGGACCAAATCATCAATAAGCAGAAGCCATAATCCATGACAACAATCTTAGATGAGATCTGCGAGATCTGCCAAGTCTAGGCTGAAAGTGCACGCATGGATGCGAAAGAAAGAAGACACAGAATTATCAATTGTCAATTCAGTTAAAATGCTAGCCAGTAGCTAATAAATCTCTTTTCTGCACCATCGCGTCAATCAAGCATGACCTCTGTTCAGTCCGGTTCAAACCCCTAGGTCTACTATCCTTTGACACCATCTATCGATTCATCCCCAGGCATGGCCAAAGGCACTTGACAATTCTTGTTTCGCTGCTTATCTGCTAATGTTCTCCTAGCTCGCAAATACATACTCTCTCTTGATGGTGGTGGGTTTCGGGGACTGTCTTCCTTAATCATACTCAGCCACCTCATGCGAATGCTTGTGGACGACCCGGACGAGGAGCCTGTCCCTCCACCTTGCCAAATCTTTGATCTGATCTGTGGAACGTCCACAGGAGGAATCATTGCGATCCTTCTCGGTCGGTTAGGCCTTGACTGCTCGACAGCAATCTCTGTCTATAAGGAATTGGGACAGAGAGTGTTTGGCATGGATGAGGGTAAGATGTGGAGTCAGATTGCGGCAGGAGAAAAATTCTCGTCCATTGCGTTCGAGACCTTTTTGGCGGAAGTAGTGGAGGCATACACAGACAGTCCCAACACTCCCATGAAGATCTCGAAATCCGAGCGTGATGCTAAACATCAGACCACAGATGTTGGTGACGTTTAGGAATATTAATTGTTTGGCGGACACTGATCAGCTAGCGTGCCCAGGTATTTCTCACGACCGTTTCTGCAAGAACTGGCTCTGCCAGCGCTGAGGCCTATCGCCTTAGATCTTATGCAACCCCCCGTGGGGGAACAACTTGCATACTACCAGACAACGCCTCTTGGATGATTCGTGAAGCAGCGCAAGCTACCTCTGCCACTCCTATGTATTTTGCTCCCCTGGAGATTGGTTCACAAGCATTTCAAGATGCGGCTGCATCCGGATTCAACAATCCTACATTGGAAGTATTAGCAGAAGCGGCACTCCACTGGTCCCGTGAGGACCTAGAATTTGTGGTAATTAGCCTCGGTATGGGGCTGACATCACTCCTTCGCAACAGTAATCGAAAGGGGAGAGAAAAGCCCGTGAACGCCGCAATCGCAGAAGAAAAGTTTGAACAAATTTGGATGCAACTAGTCGTGGTAGCAAATGATACAGAGAACACCCACCTGGAAGTTGTCAGGCGTTTTTCTAAGTGGTAATATATCCTGTCGTTGACATGAGAATGCGTTTAACGACCACTTGCAGGGGGCGTTATTTCCGATTTAACCCACCTCAGGGCCTCAGCGACCTTGACCTTGTAGACTACATGAGCGAAGGAACAATCATCAAAATCACTAATGTGTGGTTGAGGATGCCAGATGGGAAGGACTCAACCTTGGCTGCATATGAGAACCTTGTGGTAAGATCAACTCCAAGCTTTCGTTCTAAGTTTTCTAATCCCGAGAAGCCTGCATGTGAGGCACGAAAGGATTGATGTGAGCTAAGTCTCTGGACGGGGGGGCGACAAAACGAGTATGTACCATTTCGGCATTGTGTGCAAGCTGGGCAATTAATGACGGAGTTTGGGTGAGAGCCAGCTGAGCATAGGAAAAGAGACACTTTCTCAAGGTCGATGAACGTTCACCGGAGCAACATTCCATAAAACAAAGTTGCAGTACGATCAAGGCTGACAAAGGATTGGTTACCAGAAAGGCTTACTAGCGTACATCAACATCCAAACATTATTATTTATGGGATAGCAGTACTACAAACCGACATGATTTCTAGTCGACAATCACACTTGTGCAGACCCAGGTACCATGGTATGGTAGGCTGAAGCTGAGCTCGTGGATGTTTACCAGCTCAGGGGTCACACGGGGTGACCTGGTGTACGCCCCGTCAGACCGAAATGCCATGATAGTTTCTGGTTTGCTCAAATCACGGGCATTCTGAATGGCTTCTATGGGGTCTTTTGCGATATCATCAACTTCCTCCCAATCGTCTCCAGGGGCCCTACATTGTGGGAAGAAACGCCACTGGTCATCGAGAAGAACTCGCACAAATAGCGCTCTGTCGTCGTCGGGGAAGAGGTGAATATCACCGGTCTTCATCTCGACTTCATGAACTGTATTGGAAGTCGTGTTCATTTTCACAGCGAAGCAACTGATGGGAAGGCGATTCCTATCCCCCTCCTCCCAAAGCAGGCATTCGCGCATGATTTGTCCCAAGCTCATCTTGCTGATGTCCTGGGGAGGATTCCACTGAACCTTCTGACCAATATCGCAGGTATAACCTTGAACTTTTATCCATTTCGAGTGTACGCCCTATGACCAATGTCAACGACAAGCCTCTTCCAATGTCACTGACACACTCGACACGCACCTGAATGAAATCCACGGCCCTGTCGAAACGTTCAGGGAATCCCTGAATGAAGTTGTCCACGATGCTGTGGACGTTCGGCTGCTGAACATAGTCCAGGAAAGTCAAATTGTCACGGTTGTTCCTGTACAGATCGAGACACATGTAGTTTTGTTTAGGGCTGCAAAGGTGGTGAGTGCTTGAGAGGGAGGCTCAGGCAGTGAACATAAAAGGACTTACTGTCTATCAATCAGCACCTGCAACCGCAAATGTTTGACCTGAGTGCTGGTGGCGACAAGTTGCATATGACTAATCAACCTCCTCAACCTCTCGTCTTCGGAGGTGACTATGACTCCAAGCTTCTCAATAATTTCTTCGATCTTTGGTTTTGAAAGGGTCCCATAGTCATGTCGCTCTCTCAAGCCCATGCCCAGGCTAATAAGTGTGAGCTCAGCGTCCTTGCCCCAGATGGCTTGTGCCTCAAGGTACCCAATCATGGAAGGGTTGCTGAAGCCAGATGTATTCGCTGCCATGAAGGAATTAGAGTTGCCCAGATCAAATGGAGAAAAAAGTTTTGGACATGAGGTAGCTGCAAGAACAGCCTTCAGGATGCTCCACGAATCTTCAGGAGTAGTGGTGGGGTCAGTAACCCTCTTATATGAGCGGATCCTGTCAGCATCGGCATCAACCGCAGTGGACATTGATACCACAGTGACGAGGGTCTGTCATGGAACACGGGTGAGCTTCGCTGTGTATAAAACCATAAAGGGTCTCTACCCTGCATTTTTTGTTGTGTGCGGCATCTGCAAGCATTGAGGTATTCTTCTCGCCAATGATTTCCTCCAATCGTTTGCGAAAGCGATTGGTGTTGAAGTTGTCAGTGTGAGCCAGGATGTGTTGAATGGTTGGCGTTTTATCGAAAATTTCATGCTCCAGTTCACAGTAAGCCTTGATAGCTTGTTCGCAGGACATTTGCAGTCGACCGAGGAGAATGGCGATCAAACCGCCAGTGGCCGTGCCGCAGATGAGATTGAAGACATCGCAAGGGAGTGAGGGTTTATCAGTGTCTCTACTGTGTTGTTTCATCAACTCTTCGAGGACTCAGAGCTGTGTGAGACCTCTAAAGCCACAGCCATCGATCGAGAGCACATTGTGAACTGAAAAGATGGTAAGTCGCAAACAGAGCGGAACATGTTTGGGTTTGATCACCTGTCCTAGTTGAAGACATTGGATGATGCTATTGCAGCAAGAGTTGTCTGAATGACCGAAGGGAAGAACTTCTTATACTTGATTGCCAGCAGAGTTCTACCCAATATCGTAATGTTGCATTGTTCAGTCCTCAAGGCCTCATGGGCCTCATCCGTATCATAAAGTGATATGTGGTTTGGGTCTCGATCACTATTGCACCCATCGTGATACAGTCAACTCCCTCCTAACGCATATCCCTGTTATTGGGGAGTATGTATTATCAAGGAGGTCATATGAACCAAGGCGGTTTGGGAGACCGGAAGTGCTATAGGTTATGAGGGAGTATGTGTTATAGGCTATGATGTAGGGTATGCATTGACTGTACTACTGACTTCGGAAAAAAAACATCTACAAATCTCATTGTATTTTGTGCCCAACGATCATTCCGCAGATCTGAGTCAAGCAGATCAATGGCTCAACTTCTTCGGGCGTCAAGAAGTTACCCCAAGAATCCGTTATCGGTGTTGTTTACTTCTCGTCGTTTTTAATGCGCAAATAGGTGACCAAACAAACCTAATAATCAATGACATCTACATCTTACGTACACTTCGGGGAATACCGAGATCCAGCACACAAAGCGGAACTGACCCTTCATCTTGGCAGCTATGGGCATAACAGCTTATGATTACTTCCCCTCGAATCACAATGACAACTCCACCCGTACGCGTTCCGAATGGTACCTACCGTATCCGGAGTGGAGACCCTACTCCTGGCGATTACCTTGCATGTAGACAAGAAGGATCCATCACCGTGGTTGTAGCGGACAAGGCTCTCAGTAATGCTCAAACAGTATGTCGCTTGCTTGTCTGAAGCAACCCATCTAACACTACTGACTTATACAGTGGAATATTTCTCATGATGGCGATGGAGCATACAGCATCGTGGCTCGCATCGCGAACTCGGATGCAAGGCTGAGCACCACCGCGGCATCGAGGAAAATCAGTGGACTGGTCTGTACTTCGAGTGGTAGGCGTACTACCTGGACGATTGAACGCAGGGGAGATAACACATACGTGTCGGTCTTTGTCTCTATCCATTTCATCAGTGGCATGTATTGACTATCAACATAGAATTGGAAATGTTGCAAATACCATGGTGGTCCACCTGGCACAGCGACGTGTGAGCCAGTTTTGGTGTTGTTCATGTTGATGTCGTTCTCAATCATACGCAGGTTTCCGTTTTCCCCCGTAATGTGAGTGTAACTTGTCAAACAATGTGATATATATACTGAACATCCTCGGCGACCGTGGTGGCAGAACAGTCCAGGTCAACGTTGGATTTTAGAAAGTGTAGGTTCTGGAACGTCCATCACACCTGGCATTCTCAGTAGTCTTAACGCAAATGGTACCTACTTGCTCGTCAACGCCCTGAGTCGGACGTGCCTCGACCTCGCTGGGGGACATTCCTGTACGTCCCTTCTCCTTGCCCACTCTTTAATAGATGGCCTCATAGCGTATCGTGGATAAGTGATCGGGTTTACAATCCATTATGGGGCTAACCAGTTGGTATGTTTCCCATGTGTAACTCATTTCGCCATTGGTGACAGCTTTTCTAAACCCTGTTGCCCAGTGGCTTTTCCAGGAGGCATCAGGCGGAAATTTCTACATAAAGTCTGTGTGGTCCGGTAAATATCTTTCCATCGCTGGCCAGCCGTCCAGCGGCCAAAGTGTCGTTGTGTCCCCCACACAGTTTGCATGGAGCGTCAGGGCGGAACCAGGGTTTGATGGTGGAATCAGGTATGTCGACACGACACCTTGCTCAGAATTGCAATTCAATACCTCCAGACTCCTTGTTCCCGGGACAACTTGGACGGTCGATCTTTCTGGTGGAAGCAGTCAGGACTGCACGCCGGTCATTCTGTGGAATCAGCATGGGGGAAGAAACCAGCTTTGGAGAGCTTTGAACCTGTTAGTTTAAGGGATGGACAGAGGCTTTTGGGCCATACCATGGCTTCGACAGAATTGCAGGGACCACCTGTGAATCCCACGACAGCTTTCCAATAAGAGTCGCAAAATAGACGTTTGTAATGCCTCTATGTCACCAGCTCCTTCACCCCGCCGCTTCGAGTGCCAGGAGGGTTACGGTTCCTTGAAGATTTATGTAATGATGACGGTCCGCACTAGAAGCCGCAATGTGGCGGTTGCTCGGCGTGAGGGAAGCATGGTCCAGAAGCCATAAGTATTCTGATGGATCTTTAACTCATCGCCGCATCACGAGGCTTGGGTTAGAACATTCCTGTGTAATAGACGGGGAACGTACACGTGCGGAGCGAATGTGAATCTTTCGCAGCTAGTACTAGTAAGTACTAGTGGCGGAGTGTGGTGATCATAGCATTAGTACTTGCTGTGGTCACAGACTCCCCGTAGGTAAGTTGAGTATTTACTATTTACTCGTTACACTGACATGCCTTTGTACATTTGGTGGGCACTGATTGGCTGACCCACAAGTGAGAAGGGATGGACTTTGATCAATTGGCAGGTTTGCAACATACAGTATAGCTCGACCAACATTGGGAACGGTCAGTCCGTGCAACTTGTATTAAGCCTGCACCGATATCAATTTGCCCTATTCCCGTTGGCATGAGCACCGCTGCGGATTAGATCGAGTTCGAGAGCTTTACATAACTGTTCAGCCTGCCGACTTGGAGGAAGCTGAAATTATTCGACAGTTATTTTCCAATCCAACTATTATTGGTATTATGCATACCAGCAAGATCCGAGTGGGGTAATTCCCTACAGTCTGTGGAACAATCAAGGTTCAAGCACTCATCATTGAGGGCTCATCAAAAACGTTACGTGACAATGTAGCACAACCGATTAGTAGGTCAAGCGGAACCAGGCGCCGGAGACATGAGGTTACGTGGGCTAGACCATGCCAATAAGAGCACGAAAACGACGTGGCAGCAATATATCTTTCCCGTAGTCACTGGACGGGGTGTGAGCTGACGACAGACAATGAGTAAGTGCAGGTTTCGAGACATGTAGACATATCAACGCTGACCATTTGCTAAGGCGGCCAAAGAACGTTCGACATTAGACATGCAAATATACGCGCGCTCGCTTTCTCGGAAGATGGCAGCCACCTTGTGACTGCGAGTGTCTCCCAGTCGGATGGCACTATTCGACGGTGGCGTACGGTCTCGCAAAGTTCAAGTTGGGGGGAAATTGGCGACCCAATCAGGACAGGTGGCGTCGTGACTCGTTACGATGGCAAATGGATCGTCAGCAGCGGGAATCGAGTTGCAACGGTATGGAACGCAGCGTTTCCTGAAGTCGCACACACATTAAACGGACACTCGGATTGGGTGGACGCACTTGATGTGTCTCCCGACTCGTCGAAAGTAGCCACAGGCTCCAATGACCGGACAGTGCGTATCTGGAACATTTTGACCTGGACACCACTCCTTCCCCCATTCCGACATGACGATCTCGTGAGATCGGTCAAGTTTTCACCCAACGGAGATCGTATCGCGACTGGCACTGCCAACGGGGCCGGCCTGCGAATCTACGACGCACACACCGGCAGCTTACTCAGAACGTTTTCATTCTCTGTTGGTACATGGTCAACCCCCATCGCATGGTCTACCCAAGGCCTCTTTGCATTATCCGTGAATATGATCGTTCGCCTCGTTGCAGAAACTGGGGGCATTCCCTCCATCTGAACCCTTCCCAACGGCACGGCCAACAAATTTGGATCCATCGCATTGTCTAGGAATGGAAGGTTCATGGCTTCCATCGTTGGGAACACCATTTCACTTTGGGATCCTTCTACATCTACGAGGATCAGTTCTGACATCCAACACTCCCCACAACCATGGTCAATTGCGATTCCGCGGGATAACAGGTGGCTCGCAACAGGACACGGGAGCGGAGTAACCCTACGCAACCTCGAATTTATCCTTCCCGACTGCTGCTTCGTTGACCGGGAGCCTGTTGGGGATCGGGCAGACTTTGTGCGTCAAATTGAGGCTCTCCGCGACCACATCCGCTTGTTGAAGTCCCGCTTAGGTGCGCTCTATGACGTTCGGCTTGCTTCCAGTTGAATGCCAACCCAAATCAGACCAGTCTAGGTGCCAATGTCCACCTCCTCAACCCAACGGTGTCCCTCAAGTACAAATCACACCACGTGTTCCGGATGATACTTACCGCATCAAAAGTAACACTGGGGATCTATACCTCACGCACCCACAAGACGGAGCTGCAACGGTTGTCGTGCGATCATTGAACCAACCCGACGCCTCTCAAAGAGTCCGTCACCGCTCCCCTTAGTCGGTCAATGTGAACTAAACCACTTATTTGCAGTGGACTGTCTCTTTTGTTGCCAATGGTACCTACAACACTTTCATGGCAAGCAACTCGAAAGCACAGTTGAGTGTTGGTATCCGCAATGCATCAGTCACGGGTCGGAGGAGTACCACCTGGACGTTTGAACCTAGGGGAGACGCATATGTGTAAGGTTTTCCCTCTTGTCGCCCACATTATTCACTTATTTTCAAGACAGGATTGGAAACGCCGCAAACGCCGCGGCTATCCAGCTTGCGCCAAACAATCAAAGCGTAAGCCACTTCATATTCAATTGTGCATCTGCATCTAACATTGGTTGGTTCTCAATCACACAGGTTTCCGTTTTCCCTCGCATTGTAGGTGCCTTATTATTTGATGCCTACCAGCGCCGACCTGCTTTCTGAACACAGAACAGTCCAACTCAACGATGGATATTAGAACGTGTCACTCAGTAATACGAACAATAGCTGGCTGTGTTCGGCGAAAGGGTACCAAGGCATTCGCTACCAGGTTGCTTGATATACATATCATGTATCATGTTTGACGTCCATATGCACAACAGTGGCAATCTCTGTCTTGTTGTCAGAGCCTCCGCGTAGAGAGGACAAAGAGCCTTTGGCCCTGCTTTAAGAGAGTGGTGTGTTGAGATCAGTACATTCTTTCAGACGGGGCGGGGTCGCGGGGGACAACTTTAAGTGAGACATCCTGAACCTAATCGACGACACTTAGTTTCCAGGGAAAACCGAGACGTAAAGAGCGATGTTAGCACGGGGACTTGTACTATTGTTGAACTGATAACGGATCGAGCCGCGAGGGCACTAACTTCTTGACGCCCGAGAAGCTTCTTTTCGGATCTGGTTGACATCCGCATGGATACTTTGATAAGGAGAGCTTTACCTACCAGCTGGCTTTTTGCGGATGAGTTCTAGAAGGACCGAACTGGCATGAGGCAGATCTGGTAAGGCTCAACACTGCCGCATTGTACATTGGCGGTGATCCATACTCGCACAAAAGCACTCCACGGCGACAGACCACCAGCCTCGTTGGCACCACAAATACCTTTGCCTTGCTTCTAGACTCTTACCCCCGTAACAGCCTCATCCAATGTCATCAACCACGAGGACAGGTGATCAGGACCATTGCTCTACTCTATTCGTGACTTACCATCTTTTCAGTTCATAATGTGCTCTCGATCGATGGCTGTGGCTTTAGAGGTCTCACACAGCTCCTCGTCCTCAAAGAGTTGATGATACAACACAGTAAAAACCCTGATGAACCGTCACTCCCTTGCGATGTCTTCGATCTCATCTGCGGCACGGCCACTGGCGGTTTGATCGCCATTCTCCTCGGTCGACTGCAAATGACCTGCGAGCAAGCTATCAAGGCTTACAATGATGTAGAGAAAGCAATATTCGGTGAAGCACGGACCATTGGAGACATTCTGGCTCGCGGCAACTCCTTCGACCCCAATCACTTTCGCACACAATTGGAGGAAATCATAGTACGGACACGCGTTGGCGGTTCGAACTTGCCAGTGAATGCGCCGATGCTTGCAGACGCCGCGCACAACAGAAGATGCAGGGTAGAAACCCTCTATGGCTTTATACACAGCGAAGCTCACCCGTGTTCCATGACAGACCCTCGTCACTGTGGTACCAACGTCCACTGCGGTTGATGCCGATGCCGACAGGATCTGCTCATATGAGAGGCTTGCCGACCCCCCCACTACCCCTGAACTTCGGTGGAGCATCCGAGATGCTGTTCTTGGAGCTGCCTCATGCCCCAAACTTTTTTCTCCGTTCGATCTGGGCGAGTTTGGTTCCTTCATGGCAGCGAATACATCTGGCTTCAGCAACCCTTCCATGATTGCATACCTCGAGGCACAAGCCATCTGGGGCAAGGACGCTGAGCTCACGCTTATTAGTCTTGGCATGGGCTTGAGAGAGCAACATGATTACCGGACCCTTTCACAACAAGATATCGAAGAGATGATTAAGAAGCTTGGAGTCGTAGTCACCTCCGAAGACGAGAGGTTGAGGAAGTTGATTAGTCATACGCAACTTGTCGCCACCAGCACTCAGGTCAAACATTTGCGGTTGCAGGTGCTGATTGATAGAAAGTAAGTCCGTTCATGTTCATTGCCTGAGCCTCCCTCTCAAGCACTCACTACCTTTGCAGCCCTAAACAAAAGTACATTCGTCTCGATCCGTACAGGAAACCCGACCGCGACCATTTGACTTTCGTGGACTATGTTCAGCAGCCGAACGTCAACGGCATCGTGGGCGACTTCATTCAGGGGTACCTTGAACGTTTCGACAGGGCCGTGGATTTCGTTCAGGTGCGCGTCGAGCGTGTCAGTGACAAGGGGAGAGGCTTGTCGTTTACATTGGTCATAGGGCGTACGCTCGAAATGGATAGAAGTTCAAGGTTATACCTGCGATATTGGTCAGACGGTTCAGTGGAATCCTTCCCAGGCCATCAGCAAGATGAGCTTGGGACAAGTCATGCGCGAATGCCTGCTTTGGGGGAAGGGGGATAGGAATCGCCCTCCCATCAGTTGCTTCGCTGTGAAAATGAACACGACTTCCAATACAGTTCAGGAAGTCGAGATGAAGACCGGCGGTATTCACCTCTTCCCCGACGACGACAGAACACTATTTGTGCGAGTTCTTCTCGATGACCAGTGGCGTTTCTTCCCGCAACGTAGGGCTCCTGGAGACGATTGGGTGGATGACTCCACCGAAAACTCCAACGCAGCCAAAGACCCCATCGAAGCCATTCAATATGCCCGCGGGTTGACGAACTTTCAACAGATCAAGGCATTCAGGTCTGACGGGATGTATACCACGTCAGATGTGAATCGTGAGGAGGTAAACATATATGAGACCAGCTTTGACCTCCCATACCATGGAACCTGGGTCCGCACTAGCATGGCCTAGAAAGCACGTCGGTTTGTAGTAGCACTACGGTCACCACCATCCCTCCATGAGATATCTTGGCATGTGTTTGGATGTTCATGTACGCTAGTGAGAGTTGAATTTTACCATTACTTTGTCATGCCCGCGCGCTCGAAACTGAGCCTTGAAGAATGTCCTCAATGATTCGGACTACTTACCGTCAAAATCAAGATTGCCGGCTGAAAATCGTGTGATTGCACATGTAAAAGATGGACAAAACGCCCGCAGCTTTATCTTCGCGAGTTGGTGTTGGACGCATCCTTCCACTCCAGTACGATCGTTCTATCATCGTAACTTGAAGGAGTGTGACACTCGTCAACGAGGGTGAAATGTGGCAGAAGCCCTGGCATCACAGTAAGCCTCAGTGCCGGTGTAAATTTGTCGATCTCAGCGTTCACGCGCTCACGATCGAGCACAATTGTGTGAATGAGTTACACTGAACCCATTGTTATACACTTAACGCCGAACATTATACAGGACGATAGACCGGTCAATGAGATAGACTTTGTGCAGTAGCGTCGAGGCGGCAAGCCTGTTCCCGTTCACGCCTCCTCTTGCATCTACTCAGTCCGTAACAGGCTCCAGGACCCAACGCTGGTTCGGGCTGTTCTGTGACCATATCACGGGTCAGTACTGATGCGTATCACATAATATAATCAATGACGCCTACACTGGCACTGCGAGGGAAAACGGAGACCTATTCGTGATTGAGAACATTCATTAGATACACACGCCCAGCTTGTTGAATATTATCTGGCTTACACTTCGACGATTCGGCGCGAGCTGGATAGCCGTCGCGTTTACAGCATTTCCGATGCTGTGATAAGTAAGTAAATAATGATACAGGCAATAACGAATAAAAGGCTTGCGCATATGCGTTTCCCCTAGCGTCAAATGTCCAGGTGGTCCCCTTTCGACCCGTGACTAACGAATTGCGGACACCCACGCTCAACGGCGCGCTAGGGTTTCCCGTGACATTATAGATACCATCAGCAACAAGAGAAACGGTCCACTATGAATCATGTTGTTTAATCCGTCTGACACGGCTAAGTAAATCGACGACGAACCTTTTGAGAAGCACCGAATTGGATCCGTGCTTGCACGACAACCGTGCCGGCTCCGTTTCCTGGACACGTGAGGTACAGATCGCCAGTGTTGCTCCTGATGCGGTATTGGCCATCCGGAATGCGTGGTGTTGTGTGCGCAAGTTGAGGGTGGACATTCGTTTGAGTAATCGTACACTTGCACCTCGCCTCGTCTAATTTGGGATTCAGTTGGACATAATTTAGAATGCCAAAAAGCGCACCAAAGCGAGAGCTCAGCGAACGGAAGTCCTCACGAAGAGTTTGAATTTGCCCCGCAAGGTTAGCCCCACCACTAGGAACCTCAGGCGGAAGTCGGTCACCAACCCGGTAGACGTCGGGGATGATAGAATTAAGATTGTGTAGGGTGATTGTTCCTGCGTGACTGGATGCAAGGTACTTGTAGTCTGGGGAAATCGCGATTGACCATACTTGTGAGGGGAGCTGGATAGGAAAGCTAATCCGCGTAGATGTGGAAGTATCCCAGAGCGAGATAGAGGTACCAGCGGTGCAGGCTATGAATCTACCATTGCCAGCTAGGGAGATGGCCCCGAAATTATCCACTGGAGCGCCAGGAACTGTCCAGCTAGCTAAAAACCACCCTGCAGCTCGATCGATGTGGTTGACCGTATTCCCCGACAACGCGAAGATACTTTGCGCAGTGGGCCATAGGATAGGAGTGCTCGGGTATGAGGTAATCGGCATTGAGAAAGTTCTAAGTAACGCGGTGCTGTTCGCATCGTAGATCCGTAGCGCTCTTGAATCCCCAGTAGCGAGGCAATTGCCATCGGGGGAGAACTTCACCCCCAGCACGAAGCCGTCGTGCTGTGGTAGGAGTCTAACGTGTCCTGTGACCCCTGTCCCGTCCGGAATGTTCCAAATGTTCGCTGTCCCATCGTTTGCGCCTGTCGCAAACCTGGTCACCTTTGGCGAAATGTCGATCGGATTCACCCAATCAGAGTGTTGTGCCCTGCCAAAGGCCCTTGGAGGATTAGGCCCGTCAGGGTTCAGGACGTTCATGTCCCATACAGTGGCCACTTGATACCCAGCAAAGACCATCAAGTTGCGTTCGGGTGACTCGAGAATCGACATTCCCGCGATTGCTGAGCTGTTCATCACATTCACCGCCCTCCCAACCTCTGTTCCATCGACAGACCACTTTCGGACCATCCCTTGGTCGTTAACACTCAGAAGCTTCCCGTCTTTCAAGAAGGTCAGTGAGCGTACACCATTACCCCCGTTAATCACAGTTGCTCCTGTGTTGCCTGAGCACATGGTCAGCACTATTCAAGTTCCGTGTTGCAGCCTACACTCACTCATTGTTCGACGTCAGATACCCGTCCTCGGACGACGGCAAGGATCTAATGTCAAAGGGCGACGGTGTGCCTGTTTCTTTTAGTGCGGCTACGTGTGTGCTTTTATCATTACCCTCAAGTTCGATCACCTCGAGTTTCTCAAATTGATCCCGCATCGCTTGACAGAAAAAGTTTATCAAAAAACTCCGCTACCAAAATTCAAATTAGTCTTACCCTCGAAACCTTTCTTATCTCCATTCCAGACTCTCGGTTCAAACCTCCCAATTTCGCAAGCGGGCCAGCCGTCATGCTCGTTTCAATCAGAGTTCAGTTCAATTCCTTTTACTTAAGTTTGTTCCAACTTATCAACAAAATTCTACAGCAAGTCAGGGATCGGAAATCCACATTAAAGTTACTTACGCACCCGGCTGGGAAGTAATGGCATGCCCAGAGGGAGGCCAACCGTCGGCAAGGAGTAGCCACGATCCGTGTTAACGTCACAACTAAGCTCAGATCTGCCAAGTCTAGGTTGGGTGCAAAAAATCTGAAGTAGATTATCTATCATCACACCGGTGCTACAACCAGTGTATAGGGCTGGTCGATATCTGATACATTTCTTTCCTACACCTCTGTTCAGTCCGATTCAAATATCTGATTCAACCTCCTTCGACACCATCGGTCGATTCATCGCTGTGCAATTACGGACATTAACCGACATGGCTAAAGGCACTCGACCACTCTTGTTCTCTACCTATTTACTGACATTCTCCTAGCTCGCAAATACATACTCTCTCTTGATGGCGGCGGCTTTCGGGGACTATCTTCCTTGATCATACTCAACCACCTCATGCGAATGCTCGTCGACGACCCCGACGAGGAGCCCATCCCTTCACCTTGCCAAGTCTTCGATCTGATCTGTGGGACGTCCACAGGAGGAATCATTGCGATCCTTCTCGGTCGGTTAGGCCTTGACTGCTCAACTGCGATCTCTGTCTATAAGGAATTGGGACAGAGAGTGTTTGGCATGGATGAGGGTAAGATGTGGAGTCAGATTGCGGCAGGAGAAAAATTCTCGTCCATTGCGTTCGAGACCTTTTTGGCGGAAGTAGTGGAGGCATACACAGACAGTCCCAACACTCCCATGAAGATCTCGAAATCCGAGCGTGATGCTAAACGTCAGACCACAGATGTTGGTGACGTTTAGGAATATTAATTGTTTGGCGGACACTGATCAGCTAGCGTGCCCAGGTATTTCTCACGACCGTTTCTGCAAGAACTGGCTCTGCCAGCACTGAGGCCTATCGCCTTAGATCTTATGCAACCCCCCATGGGGGAACAACTTGCATACTACCAGACAACGCCTCTTGGATGATTCGTGAAGCAGCACGAGCTACCTCTGCCACTCCTATGTATTTCGCTCCCCTGGAGATTGGTTTACAAGCATTTCAAGATGCAGCTGCATCCGGATTCAACAATCCTACATTGGAAGTATTAGCAGAAGCGGCACTCCGCTGGTCCCGTGAGGACCTAGAATTTGTGGTAATTAGCCTCGGTACGGGGCTGACATCACTCCTTCGCAACAGTAATCGAAAGGGGAGAGAAAAGCTCGTAAACGCCGCAATCGCAGAAGAAAAGTTTGAACAAATTTGGATGCAACTAGTCGCGGTAGCAAATGATATGGAGAAAACACACCTGGAAGTTGTCAGGTGTTTTGCTAAGTGGTAATATATCCTGTCGTTGACATGGGAATGTTTGAATGACCACTTGCAGGGGGCGTCCTGATGATTATTTCCGATTCAACCCACCTCAGGGCCTCGGCGACCTTGACCTTGTAGACTACATGAGCGAAGGAACAATCATCAAAATCACTAATGTGTGGTTGAGGACGCCGGATGGGAAGGACTCAACCTTGGCTGCATATGAGAAACTTGTGGTAAGGTCAACTCCAAGCTCTCATTCTAAGTTTTCTAATCCCGAGAAGCCTGCGTATGAGGCACGAAAGGATTGACGTGAGCTAAGTCTCTGAACGGGAGGGCGACAAAACGAGTATGTACCATTTCGGCGTTCTGTGCGAGTTAGGCAGTGGAGTTTAGGTGGAGTGGGAGATGCTTTATACTCCTCGGAGCTACTGGTGGCTCAACTCAGTTGTCATGAGTGTGCCACTGGAATAAGCATCCGCCTTTCTTTCGTGAATGAGATGTAGCAGAGGCGCAGCCCTAGAATTTCTTGTGAGGACTCACCATGTGAGTGGGCAGCGAAGCATTGTTTATACATGTTAGGATTCAAAGGTGTTGCCAAGCAAGGCCAAACAAACGATGACCTGCTTGCAGCCTTACACAGCTGCAAGTCAGCCTGGACACTCATGAATCCGCATTTTTTAATTTATGTTCAGATCTGTTTATAGCACAATGATTTCTCAAGTGACAGTCCTGTCCGCTTGAGCCACCCTCAAACATCTCCAGCAGCACGTTACGTCTCTGTTTGTCTTCATCGCTAGCGTACATGACAGCATATATCATCATGGCAACAATGGAAACAACTGAAGAAGTGCAACAACTCGAAATAACTGCTCTTAAGTCTATCTATGATCAAGATTTCTTTGAATCCCCTCCCCCAAAGGCATGGAAGGTGTGTCAATGACTACACCTCAATCAGATTGGCTTTGATTGTTCCTAAGGCTGCTGCTAGGCTGCCCGAATTCATCGTTAAAGTCGTTCATCTAGACCCATTGTATGCACTTTCACCTTCATACCAAGTAGTCTGTCTTTACCTATTGAAACGACCAGAACCCACCTAAGGGTCTAGTGTTTGTAGTCGCAAGAGTACTAGGGAGGATGTTCTGGGAAAACTCCAAGAGAACAAGACTGGAGAGTCTTGTACTACTTGGCTATAGTATTTAT